>JAQIWI010002776.1:0-11510 GCA_034698825.1 Deuterosminthurus bicinctus | reverse complement strand
TATTTAATTGTATTTTTACTATTTAATTTTGGATTTTTATTATTTAATTTATTATTAAATCAAAACCATCTCACTTGCTCAAAGCCTCCTAATTAAATTCCTCGCACTCAAGATCCCACTTGATCCAATTTAAAAAATTAAATAAAAATATATGCGCCTACCTAAGTACGTTCGTACGTACTACTCATACAAATCTACTACTACTTATGGCTCACCCTGTATTGTATTACTTACAATGGCCATAGTACCAAGTACGTAAACTACTGTGGTGCATATTTTTTCCCCCTTTCTCTCTCAAATAATACAAGTACACACGCCCTCACTTTTTCCACTCTCATCTTCCTGGAGTGCCTCGGAATTTCTCCTCCCGTCCAACTCCTCTTCTACTTTCTCATCATGCACTTTATTATAGTACATACAGCCAGGAAATTTACATTTAGTCAAGGTCGCAGCTCTTCCCAAAGTAATTAATTACAACTCACATCTCGTGTTGTGTATTGTGGAGAGCGCACTACGCCTCATCCTCTTCCTTCTCATCATCATCATCATCATCATCAAGTTGAAGTGGAAAAGTAAACAGCGAGCCAGTAGATCCTTGATTATTATGGATTCGCACGGGATATCTCAAGTTGTAAATAAATATTCCTCAGCTATCTCCACACTCATCTTCATCATGATCATCCTACAAGTCTTGAGTGTTTGTCTATAAAGTATAGCGGCCATTATGGCCGCTACAGTTTGCCGCCAGTTTTTTTGCAAACGCCATCATCATGTTTTTGCAACAATTTCCAATGGCCTCTCTCACCATCTGAAAGCTCAAGTTAAAAGGTTCTAGTCCGAATCCATGGTCGTTGAACACATTCAAATTGTGCTCATTTCAATCACAATGACGAATTCAAATGAAATCAAATGTCAAAATAACATTCAAAAAAGATTTCTAAAGGCTGACACAATTGAATATTCCATTCTATATTTGATACTGACGTCACAAACTGACTGAGTCAGTTTGTGGGTGTGAAATCTCACGTTTATTTGACAGAGGATGCGACGACGACCAAGGACCTACGAGTTTATTTTCGGCTATGGAAATAAAAAAAAACGCTTGAGTTAGAAGGAGCGTGCAAGGCCCAAACATTTTTATTACGAAAGTCCGGGGCAGGGAGGATGTTCAAGAAAAAAGCAGACTTGTTTACCGCCACAGAGAAAATTCAGTAGAAAACTTTAGTTGGATGACGTGACCATTTTTTTCTACCCAAGTGGGCCACTTTTATTCTAACTAGAATGACATGACCAAAGAGAAAGGTAGGAGGAGTTGAGATATACAACGTCAAGGTAACTTTATGAATGTGAAAAAATACAAGAAATTTTTTAAACGTCCCATTCAAATCTCCATGACATGTGAATATTATGGAGAAAGAATATAAAGAAGTAAAAAAAAAAAAGAAAAAACACGGGGCTGGGAGGGAAACCTTTTGTAGAAACTTTGAAAACTCTTGTATGAGCCACTCTGTAGGATTACCTTGCTACACCTATCTCACTCTCGCTCGCTCTTCACCTCATCTGGTTTTTCTCTGGTCCGTAGGAAAACTTGGGCAATCACTTAATTTCCAGATGACACGGCAATAAAACCCCACGGAATGTGCCTGGCCGTGTGGTCAAAGTTATTGGTGGGACGGGCCAAAGTTTGAGCCCATGGAAACTTGTTATTATTCCAAAGGGGAAAGTTGTTCTTGTTGTTGTTGGAGAAAGTGAGTGAGTGAGAGAGAAGCTGGATGGCGAGAAGATTTGGGGCAGGAGAGAAAGAGAAAGACAGAGAGAAAGTGGAGAATTATCGAAGGGGATTCCTTGTGGATGAGTGAATTTCAAAGTTGGTGATGTGAGGAATTAATTAGAATTTACAATGGCTAACATGCTCATGTTGCTGAGAGGGAAATTTTCTTATGTGCAACATCATCAACATCATCAAGGTCCTTTTCACTCCAGATACAATTTCAAAGGGGGAAAGTCGTCAAGGTTAATGGGAAGGAATTTTTTTCTGTTTAAATCTCTCTCAGTCAGCTCAACCTTTCACCCAGCGTCTTTCCTTTGAAGGTAAGGAGAAGGACAAGACGGCGACGACCAACTTGCTCGCTTGTTTATTTGTTGGTAGAGTTAAGGGTGAGAGCTCATGCTATACACGCATGTACTTTCTCTCTGTCTTTGTATCTGCAACTCTGGGCTATTAATATCATGGACTTTTCATGGAATTAATGAGAAAGGAGCCTAAGGTGATATTTTTAAAGTCAACGTGTAGGACTTGTTTTGGAGAAAGTTGGAAAGGAAAGTTGGGCATTGTTACTATAGAAATGACGACGACATAAAGACATGACTTTCCATGTCCTACTTATGCTCACTTTCCCCGTCCGCGTCTCTGTCGGCCAAAAACAAATGCTTTGATGGCGAGTCTGATAAGAATCATTTACTTTCACCTCCGATCCCTTCATATATTCCCCCCTTCAATCCTTTCACATTCCACAACCACCTTTTCCAACTCACTGCATTCTTTTTCAAGCCCTCTTCAACCATTTACAAGTCGAGTTTTTAATGCGATATATATATAGAAAAATACTTGTTCAGATTCTAGTAGATCACTCCAGGATTTCCGCTAATAGTTTTGCAAAAAAAACCTATGAAAATTTTTTCCAATCCTTTTTTCCCTCTCCCACCCATAACTTTCCCCTCACAAGTCAAACATTGCGAATGGGACTTTGGACTTTTTCTTATGGCATTTGACATGGAGAAAGTCAATTGAACACAAGAGGGGGGACCTCAAGAAAATTTGACCTTAAGAAAAAAGGGAAAATTTAACTTGAGGAAAAAATAGAAAACATTAAGGGGAAAAAATTAACTTGAGGAAAAAGTGAAAGTTTTCATTTGGGAATGTGAAATTTCCTTGTGGGAAATAACACGGGGAAATCAAAGTGAAAGCAGAAATAGTATAGAAAATGAAAATTTTTGCGCCGGCACCACTACGAGCCTTGAGATTGAGTCAATCCGCATTGCTTATTAATGGGAATGGGTGTACCATATGTTGCTCATAATGAGATTTGAGTTGCGATTCTATACTATACGTTTGTTCACTTTAATCTACACAAAAGCAACGCCCGCTTTTCCATCCCAGCCCCTTCCAACCACACCTCTTATTACCATCTGCATGCAAACTTATTGCTGCGGGGATTGTAGCCAAAGGCAAGCAAGCCTAAGGGTGAAAGTAAAAAGTTGCTGCGGATAAATCCTCCGCCAGACGATTGTATAGTAGAACCTCCGCAGCTAATGTTCTAATTTTTTTTCTCCTTCTCCAAGTGGAATTCCCCTTTCCTCTCGTAATTATCCCCGTGTAAAAGAAACCACTTGAATGTTTTAATGAAGATCAAGTTACAGAAAATGGCTCTATACTTCATCATGACCGAATGGACGCAAGGCTGACTCTCCTCTTTCATTCCTATTCGCATTAATCCCTTGTTCTTTTTTCCACTTTGTACTTTCACTTGACTTTCACTGGCCTTTTTTATCTACTTCCGTCTGCCCAAGTCTGTTTATTTCAAAGTAATGAATATTAAAGGGGAGAGCAATAATTCAAATAGGAATTCCTATGGGATAAGAAGGCTTGTTGGATTCAGAGACCTTTGTAAACATATGAACTCTCAAGTGAGGCCCTTAGCAGGTGGCTGTTTATATTTTTTATGAGTTTCTCTCGCTCTCTCTCTATCTTTCATCACACGACCATTCCAGTTTATAGTCGTCCTCCATAGATTGAGATATGACCGCCATGGAATTTGCACATGAAAGGGAGTGAAAGTGGAGGAAAGATTGATGTGAACAAGATCAAATGTGAGGCTCATGTATATTGCCCACATGGGCATGTTATATTGAATGGTTGTTATATGGAATGTCTAGGAATCATTATGGGACTACCAGATTCATCCAGCCAAGATATTGGAATACATGAGAGGAACTCTGTGCTGAAAGATGATTGAGATGAAAGGGGATGTGTGCGACGGTGGTGTTGGATTCATCTACGATTCGGAGGAATCTAAAATCAAACAGCCTCACATTTCACCATCCAATAATTTGAAACAACACGCCAGAGATTTAGCCATTCATATGTCATTTACAGTAAATCATATTATAACTCTCCTGGTTGCAACACTCTAAATATATGTCCAACTGTCAAATGAAAATTTACTTTTGGGATTTAACACGGGGAAATACAGAGTGCGTAAGTCACCCTTTAGAAAATTTCCATTCCCGACCCTGTCGGATCCTCCAAAATCAAACTTTCTTCTTATGGGAGTTAACATAGGAAATTTTAAAGTGCATATAATAAAGGTGGGAAAATTTCAGCTTATTGCACGGGCCATATTAAAAAAATAAAATAAAAACGCTTATTTTCCACACACAAATGTGCGACACCTAAACGTCCTAATGGCCTCATAGCCATTACCAACACTCCCGCTCCTCACTCCGGTCACACCGAAGCGAATATAAGGTGTGCTGTGTAATTTTGAACATATAAAAATGGATATTAACAGGACCCCGACTGCTATAAAAATTTGAGGGAATTTACTAAGAGTGGAAATTGTTCAGGAGGCGGAAGGGAATAATGAGTTGGAACGTGAAGGATTTGGGGCCCAATTGAAAGGAAAGAGCGTGCGTGTGTGTGTGTGTGTGTGAAAGGAGCTATAAATATTCTTATAACCCCCCATAATTTTTTTTCTCCGTTTCTCCTCACGTCGCTCATCATTTGCTCCCTGACATGGTGAATGCAGATAGGGATTTGATTGGATAATAATTGTAAAGGAATCCCCCGTGAGCGGCGGGCTCCTTTCTTCAATCAATTATGATGATATGAGCGAGTCAAGTAGTAGAGAAAAAAAAGGAGATTGGATCCATCTCAATGGATTTTTCAATGCGAAAGCAATGCTCAATTCCCTGTCTCCCTGTAAGATTTTATACTACACATGAAAGATTAAGTAAATGACGGCCTTATGTAATGTAGTAGTAGCGCAGGAGCTAAAAGCCTTATCCCTCTTAATGTTGGAGGAAAAATTGTCATTTGCGTCACATTTTTTTTTATACATAATGACGTCGGAATTTTGTATCTGTCGCTCTAACGTATTTTTTCTTACTTTCTATTCATTTCTCCCGTATAAACAGCTACGCTCAAGATGTAGTCTTCCCCAAATCAGCTGATGTGCCGCAAATAACCGTACCAGCCAAGTGTGCAAAGAAGAAAGGAGTTCCGCCGTTGATTCGAAGTCGAACTGTGCCGGCTATTATTGTTCCTTTCTCCTCCATTCTTCAGGCTCAGCTGGGAAAGACAGCCAATCAGGCCGGCCCCAATCAAAATAAAGATGTTTCATCTTCTAAAAGTAAGTTCATTGTCCTCCTGTCATTTACTCACTTTTCCTTGTAACTCCATAGTCCTTGTCACAAACCAATGTGAAAGAAAAAAGAAAGTGGAGGACAAGTACTATTGTATATGTGTCCATAATTATTGCACCCTGCCTGTGGACAAGTGGAAAGAAAATACAGCTCTCTTATCAATCCATCTACACACCCCTTTCTTCTACCAGCAATTAAAGTCCTGGACAACATATAATACATAGAGAGAATGTCCCCAACAGACGGTTACATTCTCGTCCTATTATGCTTCAACATCCCACAACTTTCTCTTTGTAATCTCTCTTATATATGGTAATGGTCCTCCGACCTGTCTCAACTACAACCCAGATTTGATAACACACTCGATAACTTGTCCACCACAATCATGTAGATTTGGAGCTCGTACATCTTTTCTAGTAAGAGTAAAAGTGGAAAAAATTGCATGAAGAAAAGTCGATCAAATTTCCGTCACCGTTTCCTTCATTTATGGCTCCACCTCCCACTTAAGCACGCAGGTAGGACGACATTGTGCTTGCATATTAAGGTTCTAGTATAGTAGCAGCAACATCCTAATCTCACAGACTTTCCCCACGTCAACAAGTCTTTGCTTTCAACATTTAATAAAAAGGGGAAAGGACAAAATAGAAATTGGCTGAATAAATGAAATCAAAACATAAAGCTTGCACGACAAATACAAAGAGACAAGGAAATTGTTTGACTGCGTTGGCGGCAGCGGCGGCCTTTGCTATAGTGAAAGTTTTCTTCTTCTTCTACTTCTACTTGAAGAATGAAAAGGATTTCTATGGATTTTTTTTCAGGTGATTTCTCCACGCCAGGAGTGGATTATGTCCAATTCCTCACCGGCTCACCGCCTCCTACAGCTATAACGGGAACATCAGCCTACAGCCCTGCACTGCATCACCGCTACTCGGTGCATCCAGGTGAAATATTTTCTTTTCACTTTTTTCTTTCTTACTTTCTTTCTTTCATTCCTTTCTTTCTGTATTCACCGCCACAGCCACTTGTACCACCGCCGCCGGCGTCTTTTTTCACGTGCCAAAGAAATGGTGTGACTAGAACATTTATACAAAACTTTTCAACATATCAGTAGGCGGGGAGGCAAGCGAGAGAGAGAAAGCTGGAGAAAGCAAAGGAATAGTAATTGGACTTTACACTGCAGAGTGGGTCGGCTCGTACCGCCTTGTATACATACGTGGGTCATTTATATAAAACTTTTTCCCCCACTTCATATACATGACACATATCAACTCTATATTTACAGCCACGACCGTTAAAATAATATCAACATTGTTATACCTTATACTTTTGGAGAGCTTTTGGCTCTAATTAGAGAAGGGATGGGAGGGGGAGAACTGACTCCAGCCCGTAGTGGCTACTGCGGTCCCGAGCAACTCACTCAGTCAATTAGGAACATTGAAGCTAGCATGACTCACACTCCCATTCGCTCTTACATAATGTAGTAGTGCATAAGTGCTCTCAATTTAGCTTTTCAGAATTAAAGCTAATTAGCCCTAGTACAAGTCTACTATATACACTCGTTGTCAATCTGCCGACAGGAGTGATATCGGGCGAGTCAAATATTTATCTCAGCCCACACATAACACTATACATATATTCTCTCTTTGAAATGCGTCACACGATTATTTAATTCCAAGCTAGCTCCCTTCATCGGCTTGGAAATTTTGGAGTCAAATAGGCAGAAGCACACAGGGAGCTTACAGTGAGAGAATTATGCCAAAGACTTTAATAATTTTCAGGGGGAGCCATGGTAAACTTGTATGTGTACATAAGTGCTCACATATGTGAGCAAGGATCCAACCAATGCTGTTGTATTTGGTCGACAGCGACGCATTTTCACTTGAAAATCATTTTCATTCCTCACACTGAAAAGCACAAGTGAATTTATAGTAGCCCTGCCCTTGCACCTTATGTTAAGTCCTAGCCTTGCACCTTATAGTAGCCCTACCCTTGCATCTTACAGTAGCCCCACCGTTGCTTCTCTTGTTGTTGTTGTTGTTGTTGTTTATGTTGTTCCAGGCGATAATATTTGTTATGACGGCGACAATTGAGTAGAAAATACGACGACCTAATGGAAGAGAAAGTTTGTAGAGTGCGTAGGGGACTGTTGATGCCGTGGTGCCTTTGTGAAATGGAGAGGAAATGAGGTGGTTTGACATGAGAACTGGAATGAAATTTGACAAAACTAAATGGGGAGCTAAAGGGAGTAATGGAATTTGTAGGGAACATAGTTGGATTTATGGGATCAATAGCTAATATATATTTACATATGTGCTTAGTTTGGCCCGGCCTGGGATGATAGTTTGTATGAGAGAGCATATAGAGGAGTGTGAGAGAAGGGGGGAGAGGATGCATAATTCATAAGTGAGACTTGGCTATTTGATTGTTCGGGCTATGTAGGGCGGCTCAGGTAACAAGAAGAAGGAATCAATACAAGTGGAGTTCTTATATGTATATAAATATACTTGCTCCTGCTTCTGCTGCTCCTCTTTCCTTTTACCATGTGAACCATCCCGTTAAATACTGCAGAGAGCTGTAGCTACTATGGCTCATATGTACACGTTACATTTATAGTTTTAGCTCCATATAAATCAATGGAAAGTAACTAACTGTCTGTTCAAAAGCGGCTCACTTCCGACATCGCTGTGGCACACGCTGAGGCAAAGATTTCTCCACGGTCAAAAACCTAGTAGTATGTATGTATGTATACATTATGTGTGTACAATACAAACAAAAACTACTCAATTGGACAAGTATGTACACATTCACTCGTCGCCCACACAATTATCTACTTGTCAATTTTACTGTCCAAGTCCATCGCTCTAGTACTCGATAGCTGCTAATCTTGTCAAGTTTTTAATCAAAAGTATATATTTAATCTGTCTAATTCCCCTCACAATGTTGGCAGTTTATATGATCCCTCTTACAATACCGCCTCAAACCTCTATCACAATTCGCCTCAAAACATCCGCCTAATTCTTCCACAAAATCATCAGAATCCTCCGTCAAATATCATGAAAATCCCTACAAAGTGCCCCACACAATATCATAATGGCAATCCTCCGCCCAGCAGCATATAAACAGCCGACAGATGAAAAAGAATCAATAATCTTGGTGCGTATAGCCCAGAATAACAAATATAGAATCCATTCGTATACATAAGCTTCTCAACCAAAATGTTTTAGTTGTTCCAGCAAGGAGCAATAATGTGAGGCTCTGTGCCAAGTTCTCTTTAAAGATGAATGCAGAATCCTTCCAGAAGCACAGATAAAAAAAAGATAAAATTATTCCTGTTCTCTCAACTTGATCGCTCCTACTTCATCAGTACTTACTTTCTCCCTTATTTTTATTCACTTTCTCCCATCAAGCTTTGTATACACTTTCACCAATCAAGCTTTGTACCCACTTTCTCCCATCAAGCTTTGTATACACTTTCTCCAATCAAACTACGTACCCACTTTCTCCAATCAAACTACGTACCCTCTTTCTCCATTAAAATCTTGTACCCACTTTCTCCAATCAAACTACTCACCCACTTTCACCAATAAAATCTTGTACCCACTTTCTCCAATAAAATCTTGTACCCACTTACTCCAATAAAGCTTTGTACGCACTTTCTCCCATCAAGCTTATTGCGCACTTTCTCCAATCAAGCTTTGTACTAACTTTCTCCCAGCTTTGTAAATGAATAGATTTGATTCATGAATTCATTCGTGCAAAGCGCCTTCAATCTACAATTAATATTACGGAGCAGAACTGAGGGGGAAAATGGAGATGTAGAAAAGTTGTAAGAATATTCAAAGAGTTGAGTATATGATGTACAGCCTTGAATTCATGGGTCTTGTAGTGTCAAAAGTGACTGACTCGTTGGCTGATTTGTTGATTGATTAACTGGAGGAGCTAGCGCTGGGACTATATATACTGTCCATAAGTGAAAGCAGACGTGGGTTGGAGAGTCAAGTTCAATGAGCCATGATTCAATGTTTGCTTTCACTGTGAGTGACGGATGGGTGGAAAACAAATGTCTTGTAGGGCCAGCCTGCTTGCGGATCTTGTGACATGCAGGACGTTGGCTCCGTTCTCACGTATAGACACCATCCCATGTGTTGCTTTCACATATATGACGCCGGCTGGAGGAAAACAGGCTGCTAACCCAGAACCCACCCGTCTGTGTGTGTACAGTGGGTGAAAGTGATATTTTTTTGTTGTCTTTCCATAGGATTTGGCCATCCTTCATTAGCTAGCAGGGAGAGTATAAGCGGCGGCTGTACGACTACTGGAGGGGATTCATCATCAACTTCAACATCATGGAACACGAGCAGCCTTGCTCCTGCTGCTGCCCTTGCTTCGTCTTCTGGCACGTCAGCCCATTTCCTGTCTTCGTCGGATTGCTCATTATTTCAACCATCGTGTTCGCTATCGGGTGGAGGAGGAGGTGGAGGCGTAGGCGTAGGAGGAGATGGATATTTGCAGCACAACAGTAATCCATTTCTACCATCCTCACCACATCCTTCATCAACCGGCGGTGGTGGTGGAGGTTCGGGCGGGAGGGCATTTGGCCGACTTTCTCGACTCCTCAATACGCCGGTGGAGAACCGACGGAAATCATCCACAATTTCTTTACAAAATTGGCATTCCTCCTCTGCAGCTGCTCAAGCTCATCATCAGCGGCAGCATCACCAACATCATCAGCATCATCATCACACATGTGAAATCTTTACTTCCAATCTCACGTCCAATCTCACTTCAACCGAGTCTTCTACTGGGAGTCATAATGCTTGGAGTTCGGTCGGGACTCCAAGGTTGGCGCGGAGGAGACGGAGTTTGGAGGCTGAAGATTTGTTTCGCTCCAGATCTGTCTCCATTGATAGTCTTCTTAAAACTCATTTCCTTGATCCGGACGGCACCTTCAAAAACTTTAATAAGCGACTTAGCACAGGCAGTGCTCATGAAAATTCCGGGAAAAATGTTCCAGGTGAGGGGGGTCGGGATTCTGACAACTTTTTCAGGTTTTTTTTTTGGCTTTTTTCGGAAATGTTCTTGGCTTTCTTCGGGTTTCTCGGCTTTTTTCATGTGCTTTGGGCGTTGTTTTCCAGGATTTTGATACATTTTTCCAGTTTTTTTGGCAATCTTACAGCATCTTTAGCTGTTCATGTGCTGGTACGATTATAGGATGAGTTAGAAAAAAAAAGAGCATAAGTTATAGCGTGGAAGGGAAAATGATTATTATTTGTGACTGGATAAGGCAGGGAGCCAGGGAGAGGCTTTTCTCTAGAAGATGTAACATTAATAGTCAATTTGGTAGTAGGGCGGGTACAAAAAGCTATGGAAGGTTGAGTTCTAGCTTAAGGTTCTAGGTAGCTCTAGCTAGCTTTAGTATATTGATCTCTTCGTCTATTATTCAAAGGCTGAGGTAGGTTTTCTTTTAATGGCTACTAAAATTGTTAAGAGGAGGGCTATTGCTTATCAATTAAGCAAGTTTTACTTCCGTGTATCCTTTCTTACTGATTGGAAGACATACGGAAATGTAATGTAAATTATGTAAACTGATGCCGAAATTAAATGCTCTTACAAATTAATGACTTACTAGGCGGCGTGCGCCTTCTCAAATGGCCCAAAAAGGGTTGCATTTTAAAAGTTGGTCAAAAATTTAAATGGGTCATGGAGACCCCACTTGGGTCACTCCAAATTTCCCATGTTAATTTCCATAAGAAAAACTTCATTTTGGATTGCAAGCTCACAACTAGAAATGTTCCCTTACTTCATTCCAAATTTCCCATGTTAAATCCCATAAGAAAAATTTGGTTGTTTTAACTTTGAAAATTTTTATTTTTCCCTTAAATTTTGACCTGATGGAGAACCCTTAAATTTGATCCTATCCGACGCCTAAGTATTTTCCATCGATATATGAGGCCCTTAGCTAAAAGGGAAAAAGGACCAAATGTTTGTCGAGTTGATATAATTGTTGACGGACAACAAGCTTGTCCATTGTTGCCACCAACATGGCGCCAGTTTCAAAAAAGTTGACAAACTGACCGACTTACTTG
>JAQIWI010002775.1:0-11516 GCA_034698825.1 Deuterosminthurus bicinctus | reverse complement strand
AAGACAGCAAACATGAAAAAAGTCCATGACGGACAGTCAAGTCAAATTACTCATTACTAATCCAATCCATGATTTCCAGCGTGATTTCTCAGAACACTTGAGTATGTCTCTGGTGTTTTCACAAGGCAATTAATCTTAGGATGGATGTTAACGAAGAGGAATGGTCCCAGCTGTTGGGAGAAGGAGGTCTGGTTAAATTGGCAATGCAGTTTGTTACCTTGTGGAAACTGTCCTTGGTAGCTTCTGTTGAGATTTAATCGATTTTTGGTGATTAGACACCGTTGGATGCGGGGTTCCCTTGTGTCGTCTTCTACATCTCCTTTGAACACATTAACAGATGAGTTTTCTTCTCTGCGGTTCTCTCTCTCTCTCTCTCTTCCTACCCCTTGAGCTAGGCTTAACTTTTATTCAAGAAGAAATCTGGGCCATTATAATGGATGGGAAGTTAGCAGCTGGAACCAATTAGAACGGAGAGAGCACACAAGACACAACTAGTCATCCGTACAGGATTTCCTCCTTGTCCCTGAATTTCTCCTCCCGTAAGTCTCCTTTATGTAATTTTCCTACATTAAGGAGATTTCTTCTCAACCCAGGATGGATCTCTTATGTGTAATTTGTAATGTTTTAGGTCTGACCATGAATATATCCAGCTGCGAGAGACCGAGGAGCTTAGGAAGTAATCCGAAGATGCAGGAAGAGCCGGCTTTTCACTCTGTTTGAGATGGATGACATGGGATGTAATGCTGTAATAAGCAAAAGGATACTAACTGATGAGGTTACCTACGACGTATCCAATCCTCATCAATGCCATGTCATGGTCAAGGGCCAGATGCGTGTGAAAAGAGAAAGAATAATCAGTCGAATCGCACTTACTATACGCATATTGCACATCCAACCATACCTTGGGCAATTGGAAGCCTATTACACGTCCTACTGGATAACCCGTTGACTAATGAATACCCGCGCGTGTGTCTGTCTGTCTCATAAATTATTTTTCTGGGAGGATTCGATCCCCTCTCAGCTGCGTGCTTGGATGTGGACTAGTATGTGGACGATGACGACGACTATGTGAGTCGTGTTGGCATACGAAGATCCTCCGGTCTTTCTTACTCTACCCGGCTTCCTCAGCACTCATCATCCTCTCCCGGGAAATCTCCGTCAATAAATCTCCTATAGCTCCATATACAAATCTTATTGGAGTATGCGTGTCTGTTTGGAAGCCAGCCGCCACTTCGCAGTATATTGAGTCATATTTGCAATTTGCAAGAAGTGACACGTTCCTCCTGGCGCCTGTCCTTTGAAAGAGCGGCGGCGGCTGCTGGCCAGAAAAGACGTCTATTCAATCCTTATATGACCCGTATTGACAATGTCATTCTGCCAAACACCCATTGAATCCTGGGGCGTAAAAAAAGACGGGTAATAAAAGTGAGAAGGTTCGTAAAAAAGATTGGCAAAGAGGGGGGAGGGAGGCTACTTGGTCATAGAAACCCAACATGGGGAAGATAAGTAAAGAATCGTGTTCTTCTTCGACATGTGACCGTTCATAGAAACCTCTTGAACTGGAACCAGGACGGCGGGATTACACAATGTAGGGGATGACGACGAACACGCCACAGGACGCTCTATAAATTGAGATTGTGTATTTATCAGTCAGCGTCGTCCTTAGAGTAGTATGTGTTGGTAGTATAGTATGTTATAGCGGTAACGGTGAATGGGGAAATCAAAGCTAACCAAATAAATGCCTCTGTTTATCATCTTCCCACTTTATATAGGCACATGTCTCTCGCACTCTTTCTGCGGCTCCCACACACTCTCTTTTGTTTACCCGCTCCATCCTTCCCTTGTTTTTTGCTCGGATGGCTTCCATTACACGTTTCAATTCCTTTACTACTACTCCGACTGTGGTCAGTCTTACAATATTGACTTTACGTTCAGGTCAATCATGTGTGCGCGGCTGGTTAATTTGGGAGCTTTATCTTTACAGTGTATGTGTGTGTGTGTAACGTGTGCATGTGGGAGATAAGGGCGCCTAGTTAAATAACATGTGAGTTATGGCTTGTAAAATCATGGAGACTGCGACCGTATTCAAATACCACGGACAGATTTACAGGTTGCTCAAAGGGTTAAATTCCCACATCAAGGTCGGCGGCAGCGGCGGAGGAGGTGGAAGAAGATAAGATGATGGAGAAGTCATGTGAATGGAGATGATGAGCTGCATGTCTGTTTCTGTTCGTCGTATATGTGTATGCGTGTGTGTGTGTGTGTGCGTGTGATTGAAGGCATCCCCCTGTGCGTCTTGTTAGCATATGAATGGACAAATCAGAATAGCAAACAGTACGAAGCTGCTCACAGAGGACCTGGCAGAACTGATTAATCTTCATTGTTAACCACATCTCTTCTTCTCCTGTCTGTCTCCTCAAGGAACACAAAACATATGAGACTTCGCTTCAACTACATCTCCGCACAAACAGCCTCCAGGTTTGACGGAGAAAATCAAAGCCGCCTCGTCATCATCATCATCCCGCACATATCTCTCTCCTCTTCCTTCCTCTTGTGCAATGTTTATAGTAATGGTCCTATCAACTAACGAATTTATTATCCGGTTACATTGTCTAATGGCACGCATATGCGCCATTGTCTATTCCGTATTGTGTGTGTGGTGGTGGACTGCTGGAGCTGACAGGTTCAAAAGTTATGTCTTGGGAATCAATCTACCCGTATGGGCCTCATCTCCCGTATCACACATCAACGTGATATGTCATGCTCGCTTGACTAATTCTAACAAGGAAACTTTTATTGTTTGAAACTCATAATTAGTCTGGATAATAATAATCACTCCATCCCCACGAGGGCCTCACAGTTTTATTTACACTATCACAAGCAGGACTCATTATTGACGAAAACCATAGCAAGTGCTGAGCTCTTTTTTTCATTCGCTTTCAGACGAATACTTAGGATGGATCTCACCCAACGTGGGTTTTTGCCACTTCGAACCTCTTTCCGACTGGAGGGTGGAATTTAAAAGAATATTTATGTGACCTTCGAGAACTGAAATTTGATTTGAATGCCAACAGGGGGATGAAAAACAGATGTGGTGTTGAAATTATATTTTTTCCATCTAATTCACAAAACCCTCTGTAGTGATGTCATTAGGAAAGGAAGTGTCTGGGCTACGTCATAAAGTACATTGAATTTATATCATGCAAGTCGAACAATTGAACTGGGGTGCTTGCTGGAATGCGTCAATACACTACATGCCTTCCCCTCCGTCTTTTTTTCAGTTATCTAATAAGCATGACAAGCTTTGGTGGTAGCAGCAGGAGCTACCAAGGCTGCTGCTATCTCTTGAATTCCATAAGTTTCACAAAGTAAAGCTTTAAATTGAATAGAGAATGAGACCACTGAGCTACACATGAAAACATGCTGCCTTCATGCTCCTGTTCTTGTTGTCAAAAATACAAAAGCATCCATCTATAAAAATCTCCGTCAGCCCTCACACCTTGATTTTCTCTTTTCATATTTGAATGACACTGAATAGCTCCTATTATTATAACACTCTCAACAGTCAGTTCCACTTTCAATTGTTAGAGAATTAGTTTTTTTTATTCATAGAACTTGCTTCTTCTTATGTGATGCATTCCTCACACTATACTATAGCTGCGGTACATTCCAAAGCCAGTGCTTGCAATGCTGTTGAGAAGAATTTTGAGATTTTATGAGAGCTTTCGTGGGGCCAAGTCCGTGTGTAGTAAACTGTCACTAATACAGCACTGTAGTTTCCGTGACAATGGCGAAGGCTGAAGGGATTTGGTGTGTGGAGCAGGAGCTGTATATCATGATTTATAATAATTTCCTTACAATAAAATTATTGTGTTTCGGCCAATTTCACGCATGCAACTCTCTCATCAGTCACTCCAGCTAACTATGTAGATATGAATGTGACTTGAGTTTGCTTTTGTTTTAAAAATCTCCTATGCGTATAAATGAGCTGCTTGAGTTGAAAGTGTAACAAGGAGGACGGTGGGTTGGGTTGAAATGTACGGGCTTTAAACGAAGGAAATCTGAGGCTAAGATCTTGGCACGCATCGCCATCATCACTGTTGTGAAAAGAGTAGAGATTCTTGTTGAAAAGAATTTATTTCTTCATTAAAAAGCTCATTAGAAGTGGTAAAAGATGTGAATGTTTTGGAGTTTTCAGGTTTTCACTGAGTTCTTGAGAGGATTGGGGGAAGGTCGAGGACATTGAAACTGTCACCACGTCGTTGGAAAAACACGCAAGTGATCACATAAAACGAAGGCACGTGGAGTATGGACTATTTGATCTGGCCTGTCCCTTCTACAACTAGACTCGCTCTCTTTAATTTGCTCAACATTAAAATTTTAAAAGATTTTCCCTGGTCGTCTATTCTAGAGAAAGGCCCGCATCATCATGTCCGTGTCCACACTCAAGCTCCTGTGTCCATGCATTATGCATGGAAAATAATCTGCTTTGTGTCAACAGCTTCGTACTCACTGCTATATGTTCGCCCTCACCGGCATGGCTTGCTTTGGCCAGCCGGCTGGTCAGATTCTACTTCTCTCTTTTTTTCCATTTCAACGACCCACGGAATGTTTACAGAGTAAAGTTTACTCTTGGTTTCATTTACAAGAGTTGGAGCAGGACACGAGTGCTTCCCTTTGAAATGCGGGTAATTTGTGGCAATTGGGAAATTTGAATCTCCAGACATCTCCCGTGGGAGCTCACTGGTCAAATGCTTTTGTGGGAGTGCGTCGCATGTTCGTCTGTGTACTTTGAGTTTGGAATTCCCATGGCCTTTTGCAAGTGATTTCCGCCAGTTCTATTGATGTGACTCACATGACCGAATGCTTTAATTCTTCCGCATAGCTTAAGCACAACTCTCGTCATGACTCACTTTGTTGTGTGAGGAGAATAAAATGAGACGACACTCCGTTTTTGTTACGAGTCAACAAGCTCTAAAAAGTTTTTGTTCTGTCGTTGGGACGAGTCGGACTGCGGGATGATGAGGAGTACGATGGGATCCGCAGGAACATATATCCCTTCTGACAGCTGTCATGTTAACTGTTGGACAAAATCTCATATTGGTTCGCTATCCCTGCTGCTCCTGGCCCTGCGAACGACGCAGACAAATTTTACGATTTCTTCAGTTGTCACACCGAACCAGTAACAACACTTGGCTGCAGGCCGAAATGATTTAAAAGGGGCAGATGGCGAGTTTTTTTGGCTACTTGAGAGCACTATGAAAGTGCTCTTCCACTGCGTTGCTCTGCAGAAAAAAAGTTTATTACCGAAATATTTAATCGGCTTGACCATGCCGCAGGGCCTCGTTACAGCGTCAGTTGGACCGTTGTAAAAGCTGAAGTGACTGCTGTAATGAAACGTTTTCATTGGTAATAGGAAGTTCTCAGGCTATTCATATGGGAGAGAGCTCCTTTCCCGGGTCCCAATGCTTTCATACGGACTGAAGTAGAGCCATGGATTTAGTAGCTTCATTTTAAGCCATTTGTTAATGCGGCTGTTTATATACGTTGTGTACTCCGCTTATTTTGGGCAGCAGCCTGCATCTCTCGAACTGACGACTACTTTGGAAATTAATACCAGCTTGTGGCTGGATCAGGTAAGGTCTCATGTGTGTACGTCCCGTCTGCCTTTTCACAAGTACAGTTCGCCAGAAGGTTACAAGATGAGACGGGCAACTCAGGTCCAAGCTCCTCCTGGATGTGATGGAGAAAAGAGGAAAGGGACATCCAGGGACGACGAGCCAAAGGGAATTCAGGAGGAAATCAGATTACTTTCATCTCATCATGTGGGATGTGAATCATTGGAGCGAATTACCAAACAACGCGAGTGTGTATACATTAAACATGGATCTTACTTTTCCCCAACAACATCATCAGCTTCACTGAACTCAATCTTCTCATGCACACACAAAATAACTGCACTGCAATGCAACACTACAGTCAGCACTCAATACTCACGTTTAGTTAGAGTACATTACCACCATAGCGTTTTCAGAGTTATGGGGAGCCGCGGAGAGGATAACACGCGAAAATTTCTCTCATGCTTTCGTCAGCCAGACTCGATCCAGTTCCATGGAGAAACTTGAAGGGCGAGTGACTAGAGCATAGTTACATCATCCACATTCATGAGAGTCACAACCACATAGAAACGAAGGAAGAGGCAAAGAGAGTGAGAGTATGTAATTTATTATGAATGCATGAGTTGGCCATTTGCAAAAATGCTTGCATCTGCTCCTTTGAACACAGTGGAGAAAAAAGGAATCCAATTCAGCTCCTTTCATCCAGTTTCCTCTTTCTCCACCCACTGCATTTATCCGTAGGGTTCATCCAGCAATAAAGAAGCAAACTAACTCTTCGATCGAGCCCACACGCACTTGACTACCATCATCACTTCAATCCCCTTTAAATGGTCAAAAAGCCACCCATATAGCATTGTCGTCTTGTATGAACTTCTGATCATTCCTTTACAATGAAGACAACGTAGGTCATTCTCTTCCAACAACTTGCACCTCCTGTGTCTGTGCTCCTTGTGGCGGTGGACCTGTAATGGTGATTAAGTCAAACTCAATTCAATCTTGCACAGGAGTACTTTTAACTCTTTTGAATTGAACTGGAATGGTATAAGGTGCAGTAGGAATAACGCTACTAACCTGTTCAACTATTTTTGTGTCTGTGAATGTCTGTGTGTGTGTTCGTGCACACAATGAAAAGCTTGAATTCTCATTTACACGTGCTTCCCATTCCGGCAGGTGGTGGTGAGGTAGTTGGTTGAACAAGCTGTTCATCTTGATGCTTGCTGCTTTATCAGCGCTTTTCCCCTCTTGCTCTGCTCCTCCAGTTTTCTTCGTACTCTTCTTCTTCTTCTCCAATACAAATAATCAGGTCAAAAGACGATAGCTGAGCCATTACACCGTAAGACTTCCGACTGATTGAGCCACACATATATACCAAGCCAATGCAATTCCCTATCCAGAAAGATAGGGAACAGGAAAATATTATTATTTCCACCAGAAGACATCCACTTTTCTCCTTTTCCTTGCGCACACATTTAAGTTCCTACTGGTTTTCCCAACGAATGATTCTCATTCGTCTTGTGAATTGATGAGACTTGTTCGATAGTTGAAATGATGCTGCTGCATGAACTTGATTCAAATTACATACATCTCTCTGTAGCTGCAATTTTGCAGCAATTCTTGGAATCAAATATTTGCTCTTACCTCTATCATCCTCTCCATGGCCCTGCGGAGAAGAGTAATGAGAATTTACAATATCAAGTTCCGTTAGAACATAAATTCATTAATGGCTTCAAGTCCTTGGGACACTGAAACAAAATGATAAGTTATAATGTCATCCGCCGTTCTGACAAACTAGCAGCATCGCTTGAGGATGTTGAACAAATTTTGACATTGCGTGTGTGTGATGTCTCCGTAAGAATGCCAATGCTTGTTAGATGCCATGCAGCCTCGTTCTCCATACATGGCTAGAATGACAAGGGAAATTTATTGGTGACATTTTCTTCGTCTTGGTCCACGACGTCAACGGCGATGAGGAAGACGGACTTGGAGGAATGTGAACATCTTCTATATGCCAAGCTGACGTGTCATGCGGATGTTGATTATTCTGAACAAATCTGCTTTCGACACGGTCACATATACATATACATGACACTGTTACTTGTCTTTAGGGCTAAGGTCGCCTTGCGAGCAATTACATTTGCAATTATTTCACATCTTTCAGCTACCGAGAGGAGGATGACTTGGCAGCCCATCAATCATTCTCACTAACTCTGCCGCTTCCAATCCCTATCCTCCCTTCTTTTGCTCGTTCACGTAGTGACAATTAAACTTCCCAATCCCGTTATTTACTCCTCGTGGGAACGACTATTTTTTATTCGGCACATTTAATTCGCTAAATTAAACACACATTATCGCTGGCTAAATGTCACCACTCTCGAGCCCTTCAACGCCTAAATTTCTCAGGAGAGGATGAAAGGGCGATGACTAACACACTTTCAAACTTTGTATTCCACTTTGAATGCTAATAATGATTGGAACTAGAGAATTAATTACGGGATCATGACGACGATGACGATCATTTCTAGGGCCAAGAGCAACTGCCGACTTTTAAGACTCATTTTCATTCATCCAACATTGGCCTGTCAGGCTAATGGACAACTGAGTTAGGTTTCCATGGGACAAAGAGTCTTTTCTTCACCTCATTGTCATGCGGGACTTTTCTCCGTGTTTTTGCACACACATTCACTGACAGAGTTGAGAAAGGACATTAATATAGACTATGTGGGAGTTGAAAACTTTTCAAATTAGCACTTTCCATCGTCCCCGGTAATTTGTGATTAGAGGAGAGGACTATTTTGAGGGTGAAGAGTTGTGGAGAGGCTCATCACCATCATCTTTCATAAATTGCCATCACTTAGTGTCAAAAGTAGGTCAATTTGATTCTATTAGAGAGACGACCCAGTAATTAATCATGGAGAGGAAAATATGTCATTGTGAGGACGAAAATTGTTGCCACACGGAGATTAGTGCAGAGCGCTGTGTGTGAAGAAAGAAGATGAGTCTCATTTTGCTCTGTTAAATCAACATAAAGACTACCATATTATCAACATTATCATCATCATCATCGTAGTCGTCTTGCAAAATATTATTTCGGCCATTTATTACGCTCAACTTAGTCATCATTTGGTAGCAGTGAGGCGGGACATTATTGGTTTCTATGGCGGAAATGTGGAATTCCTTTTGGGGAGAATAGATAGACAATAGAAGACATTTTCTTGTTGTGTAAGACACACACACACATCAAGTTGCACACGTTACAAACATATGGCTCAGTCTGATGTGGGTCCTTCGGGACAACAAAGTCTATTCAGTTGACTCACCTCCGTGAAATTCTATTAGGCAGGAAGCCAAGGAAGCGGATAGCAGCGTGTAGCGATTTTCTCAGTCCAAAATGTCACCTTGTCGACTTGCACAGTCACTGTACTATTCAATTCTTTTTTTCCTCGTCTCTCTCATAACAACCACGTCTACCCTTTTTCTCGGTTCAAAGGAGAGAGAGAGAGAGTGAGTGAGATATATAAATAAACAAACTCATCCTTTCCATCTGTTCGGAACGACAACGACCACCTCTCACTTTTGGGCAAACCGCAACCAAATTAACCTTTTAGGGACCAAGCTCATATGCACGCATTTGGGACAGGCTAGACACCAATTTTGGATCCTTTATTTTTGTATCAAAAAAGGGAAAGTGAATGCATATATTTTACGGCTATGTGGTGTATAAGCGTGTGTCTGTTTGTGTCTGTGCCTTGTTTTGTTTGCTTTTGTGAATGAATGTGACAGGAGGATAGAAGAGAGAAGGACGGGAGTGTCGTCTTTCAGTCTGATACACATACACGCATAAGTTGCACCTTCATAAATGTGTAGCTCGGAGCGTGAAATTTTTCAAGGGACGGGAAATAATGTTACACGAGAATCCATTTCTTCGTCTCTGTCATGCATCATGCACAGAGCAATTGAATGGAACGAGCGTGTGTGAAATGAGAAACATACGTATAGACACTTTGTGTGTATGCTTTTCCTATGCTCACGTAAAAGTTGGAGTACGTACGCTACCCGACAGACTTGGAGGTGTCACTTGCATGCTCAAAATTGAACCGTTCATACTGACACACGGACTGAACTGGCAGACGGTCTCCATCCAGCCCCTGAAATTATTACTACCAAGAGTTGCACACATTGCCCTTACCCGACTGACTGAGAAAAATGACGACAGTAATAATGAATTTGCCGCTTGAAATGACGATGGATGTGAGGAAATAAAATTCCAAGCTGCCAACTGTAATAATTTGATAACTCGTTCCTTCAAAAATCCACTCACTGTCGCCACACCAACAGTTACAAGTTGTTCCTAATCTCGGGTAAAAATCAGGAGGAAACGCAAACACGCTTGGTCGCCTCAAGGTGTGAGGGTATTGAGTGGTCGTTATTATTAAGACAGTGGCACCTGATATGCAAGTCGTTTTTGGGTACGATGACGACGACGATGTTGTTGAGGACTTTGAAATATGTTTCCTTTTTATGTTCTCCATAGCAAAGTGACAACAAGTTGTTCCATGTCCAGAGGTATGAGTTGACGTGTGAAAACGAGCTGTCAAAAGGAGGAGAGTCTTGTGTGATGTGAAAAATGTATACATGAGAATATGTTCACGTTATTATTATTACCACATTCTTCCAGGCTCCATCTTGACTTGTCATCTTGGAAGTAGAGGCGAGGAATAGAAAGAAGTTTGATATAATTATTATAACAATTATTTTGGAGAAAAAGTTCCGTGTCGCGAGGGTTTTTTTCCAGATCAAAAGACTGATGAGGAGGGTGGCAGCAATATAAAAGTAAGGTCTTTATGTTGCGGTGGTCTTAAATTGGAGGTAACGCTGAAAAGGTGACGACAGTAATTATTATTTACTTCAGGTCTAACTAACTCTGAGCTCACTGGCCAAAATTCTCTGGCCTCTTTTCGTCTGACAAACACACGAGCAGCCGGAACAATTTCCTCCTCCCATTGATCTCATGACTTGATAATACTCAAAGTGCAAGTTGGCCAATGGTGACCGTTGTTCTCGTACTTTTAAGTCCTCTCCTGCATGTAACACCGGAGTAGATGTCAAACTTGCTCCCGCTTCTTTATTACACTACACACACCAATCCTCTTCTGTCTACTGCAGAATCATCCTTCTCACTCTCATAAACAACAAGTGAAATTTTATATCATTCTCTTGTTACAAGCCTTTGTATCGTCCAATTAAATGGTGAGAACATAAAAGTTTTTCCACTCATCAGTACTCCTAGCAGTATCCGTGTCGTCCTGCAGACATGGACAAAAGCAAAGTCATCGTGTTGTTGTTGCCATCGTCGTCGTAGTTCTGCAAAGAACAAATGGATTGAATGTGGAGACAAAGTGGAAAATCCACTTTGTTTTCAAACTGATTATACTGCTACTCACTCTGTCGTCGGTGTGTTACTTTGCGTTTGTATGCAAGGGGATTTTTTAACATTCATTCACTCACTCAATGAGCTGTTGAGTGTGACAATTGGTTCTTTTGTCTCCATTTGGAATTTATGGGTGATAAAATGCCCATATTTATTGGACAATACTTGCCAAACGACATTGTTCGCTAATGTACTACTCGCTTATTCTCTTTTACCTATTCAACCAGTAGATGCGCCGATAAGGCTCATTCACAATTACACATGCACGCTCACACACACGCACATCAGAATCGTTCCGTGGTACTGCCTTGCATTCTAATGAGTAGCCGAAACGTGTCTAATGTGCATTCTTGTTGCTTATACTTGAACACCTTTGGTTAAGGTGGCATACCGATGAACTTTTGTTGGTTATTGGGCAATTTGAGAGCACGTTGTGATGGGCCTTTGTCTTAATTTTCCTTCATTTACGT
>JAQIWI010002774.1:0-11516 GCA_034698825.1 Deuterosminthurus bicinctus | reverse complement strand
AGGCTGCGAGTTGGGACAGCAACCGTCGGAACTATCTTTTTACTCCCCATTCGGCTCATCTGCTGAAGCACAGCCATGGGCTTCAAGCTTCTCAAAACACTCAGCACCGGCATTCTGTGACCTTTGTTCTTTAAATTCAGTACACACTCTGAAATTTAGTTAATTTTAATAATCTTCATTCGTCAGTCACCCCTCCACCTCCATCTGATCGATGGACTGAAATTCCAAATTCAACCGGCATCACATCTTCAGCTCCTCAGATGTCCATATTCGCAGCATTTATATCCAACATCCACATAGCCCACAGAAACGAATATATTTCGTTTTCAGAGTCCAACTAAATTCTTGCATGACATCATACTGTATCGACCTAACGTCAGGCAGGGTCCCCTGAAAATTGTAGGCATTTAAGTGGAACATTCTGGATATCTTTTGGTCTTAAAAATCAGCATAAAGCTTGGAATGTATATTGTGAATTGCTGTCTTTCGTACTAAAGTCAGCTCCAGTCAGATAAGATGCCTGGAATCATTGATGTCCTTTGGTCAGTTTCATGGCGGGCAACCTTTGGTACCCTTGAAAATACGAACGAAGTGACAGTGCGGTCCAGTCCATGCCTACGTTCATTTGCAATTTGCAACTTTTCTTTGCATATTTATTTGCTAGTATTTTTCCATTGTAGGGATCAGACCCTTGGCACGCACCAGCATTTGCATAGGAACAACGTGCTTTTGATATTAAAGAAGGACACTGCTGGCGCTGCGGCTGCTGATGACTTGACGATTGAGGAACGTGTGAAGGGCTGCGCAATATACTGAGATTTACTTTACTGCGCACGTTAGGGTCGGCCCTTTAATCAAGACGGCATTCAACGCCACTAATCACGGTTCTGCAGTGGAGCTCGAGAAGCAGTCAGTGAGTCAGTGGAGTTTGAGACGTGCGGTCGTGTGGAGAAGAAGAAGGAGAGAAGAGTTGAGGGAGAATCGCGGAGTAGAAGTAGAAGTCGTAGTAGTTGATCGAAATTTTGTAGGAAATTTGTTTTTCTGTAAACAGGTACGTATTTAAGTCTCTCAAATTTGATAATTTAGAAGCATGCCGTTCTGGTATTTTAGACGTATTGGTGTTGCCGGCTTGGGGCATGCTGGTGGTCGCCATCTTGAGCATGTGCGATAGAAAAGTTTGTAGGAGCATGTGCGATAGAAGACAAAGGACGCGATCATAGTATGAGTAATTAGTAATCATTTAGCTTGGATTGAATTTATTGAATATTTTTTAAGCTAATTTATTTGAAGCTTACATTTAATTCTGAATGATTTGTGCTGGAGGAGTTTTTCAACGATTCATGGTATGACTGTTGTAGGAAGTTGGTGGCATGCTTGGTGTGTGTCGGCGTCGGCGGAGTGTAGGAAACTCATGGAGGTCCATGTGATGGAAATAGGTGCTACTGATTAGGCTATCGTAGAGAGAATGATTATGGAATGTGGATGAATCATCGTAATATGCTAATTGAGTTGGGAGAATGTCCGTATGTGGATGTCTAATTCATGCTGGTTATTCTTATCTTTCCCAGGTTCAGTCTGATTCAGGGAGACAATATGAGTTCCTCCGTGTGTTACAAGTGCAACAAGCCAGGTGAGAGTTTTGTTTCCTTGTCTTAATTTTGTTTTGTTTCTGGCAGAAACCGGCCGAACTGTATGTATAACTGTTGATGTAATTTTGTAGGGCACTTCGCTCGAGAATGTAGTGAAGGAGGTAGCGGAGGTCGTGGTGGAGGTGGACGCGACGGACGTGGTGATGGCCGTGATGGTGGTGGACGCAGTAAGTTCATTTGTGTCTAGCGACAAGTTCGCTCAGTGATTAATGTTATCTTATTCTTACAGCTTGCTACAAGTGCAACCAATCTGGCCATTTCGCTCGTGAATGCGCCATTTCCGATCAACAGTGCTACAAGTGCAATGAAGGTATGTGTTGCTTGTATTGATGAACGTATCACAGCCTTTTGGGAATTAGATTATTATTGGGGTTTCTGTATATTTCCGTAGTCGGGCACATTTCTCGAGACTGCCCTAACCAGGGTGGAGGCGGAGGTGGAGGAGGACGCAGCGGCGGAGGAGGAGGTGGTGGAGGAGTTTGTTACAACTGTAATGGGACTGGGCATTATGCCCGTGACTGTCCCGACAAGAGTGAAGGGGGCGGTCGCGGTGGCGGCGGGTCCAATTCAGGTTGTTACAACTGTGGAAAATCGGGACACTTGGCCCGTGACTGTGAGGAAGCACGAGTAAGTTGGTATACTTAAGTTTTGAATACTTTGAAGTCGCTCTCATCATGTGGTTTTGTCTTATGAAACAGGGCGGCGGTGGCAACCACTGAGTAGAAGGGGAGAGAAATTTTCAAACCCAAGACCAGTAAATTCTATTAATTTTCGACTTATCTAGTTTTTTTTCC
This sequence comes from Deuterosminthurus bicinctus, assembly GCA_034698825.1. Lineage (NCBI taxonomy): Eukaryota > Metazoa > Arthropoda > Collembola > Symphypleona > Bourletiellidae > Deuterosminthurus > Deuterosminthurus bicinctus. The sequence goes on along the minus strand of JAQIWI010002774.1, from coordinate 9,073 downwards.
TGTGGGTCTTGTGGATTATGAGTGTGGAAGGATAATTGATTAATAAATGAAATGGAATAGCTCGATGTTTCAGAGCTGCTTGATATGAATTGGTAATAATTATGGTGAGTACGTATCAAAGTTTTCAATTTTTACATTAACAGTCGATTTCGATCTGATTTCACATCGGCCGGAAGTAGTGGTGTCGAATGTTCTTTATTAGGAACAAAGATAGTTAGCATAACAGTGCATCAGTTCATGAGGCTCATTAGATGCGTAGTTGACGGTAGGGCGACTTAATGGCTAAGTTGATGCTGCAAGCTATGAGTAGAGCTGGAGGTACTCAGCCTCAGAGGATTGGCAACACGGAATACATTGGGTAGCATAGATGCCAAGCTGGTGAAAACTTCTTCGGATATGTCCTTGAGAACAGAAAAGAACATTAAGCACACACCAATTAGTGAATGTCAATCGGTAGTTACCTTTGGTGCTAAAAACTGCAGATTTTTCATTTCTGCTCCACCCCAAGAAGCCATTTCTATCATAAACCCCTTCACACATTTATACAGCAGTTCGGCTCTTCTGTTGCACCACGAAACCGTCATGAACTGTAGGGCATCAGATAGATAAAGCCACCGAATTAAAAAATCATAATATCATGCCATAGAATAATATCATAATAGTTAAGGTTAATAGCTTCGAAGACTGACCTCAGCCATCTCATGGGCCAAGAGAGCAGGGATCGTAATGGTCGTGATGTCATTTAGGCATGCTGTTTTCAATATGTTCCTCAGTCCCAAAATGACCGGATGTCTCGAGTTGATCTCAGACTTATTCAAAGACTCCAAGTCAGCCACCAAGTGGAATATAACATGAGCACCGTTCAAATTGGAATGCTTAGTTATAATGAAGTCTCCAGGCTTGAGATTTCTCGGACAGTTTTCAATCTGAGCCTCCAAACTATCGAAGTGAAACTCGGTTGTCTGCTGTGTCAATTCCAGTAAATCTATGAAAGGACAACTTTATCATCATCTCCTAGAAAACATTATTATTTCATGTACCAACGAACAGAATTTACCTCTGTTGTTGCCATTGTAAAATGAGATCTTAGGTTCTGTCAGTAAAACTATTCCAGATAGATCAGTAGAGTACAAGGAGATGGCCGTCTGCAGACGTTGTGGACTTATTTCTCGCGAGCTAGAAGAATACAAATGAAAAATGATTCTGTTTTGATGCTTCAATTTGAGGTTATGAAGGTACTAGATCTATTCACCTCTCATTTTTGAAGCGAAGAAACTCAATAGGATGACAGCAGAGCAGTCGAATGTTGTACATTTGCTTCATTTGAGAGCCCAAGTGAATAGTAAAACTCTCTTGAAGAATATTGTCATCATTGCTACCCCCACCAGTGGGGTCCTCATCATTGTAGCTGATCATGAGACTTTCATCAAAGCGAACTGAGTGCTTCTTCTTCCCACCTTTTTTACTTAGTTCTTCCGTCTCAATGAAATAGTCCTGGTGGTTCCTAACGACCCAATCCCGTAATTCCCGTTTCTGTTTGGCATATTCTGCTTCGAGTAGGCTTTGCCACCTTGTCCGCACCATGTGTGCCTCTTCAGTATGTATGGTCGCCAGAGCATTGACATCCGTCGTAGAATTATTCAGATTAAGCTTGGACAATGCTGTGGCCATTTCCAAAGATTGTCTGCATAGAAAATTAAGATTCTTACAGATTTAGATTGCTTGAATGCCTGATGTTTGCACTTCCACGCGATTCAATCTCAATTACTTTTCATTAAGCGCCTCGATTTCTAGATTCTTCAGTCTGTGCATCTCCCGAATAGCAGAATTCAAGGCACTTTCTTTCCTCAGCAAGGTGCCCAACATGGGCGAGTGAACTAAGGAATGGTAAGCCTCAGCGAATACTTCGTCATCCCCAACCACTTCCGGTGGGCTATACATGAGCAACTCCTGAAAATTCATTCACATAATTCATCTCAAGTTATTTCAACTTGTAAAGGGTTCATTCAATCACTCACATCTCGAAATGATTGCTCCCAGATTTTGATATTCTGCTCTTCGTTCTCGGTGTCAATGCGCCATTTGGATGCCAAGTGTTTCAAGTTCTCCGTGTCCACGAAATCTCTCAGTTTGTCTTCAATTTCTGTAAAACAAGTCAATTAGCTTGGTGTACACTTGTGACATTATGAAACGACAGTTCATGTTACTTACCCTTCTCCACAATAATTGGCAAATCAAAGGAAGAGATTATAAGCTGCGTGAATTCTGGGATTTTCACCTCTTCAAAGGGAAGAATCATTGGGATGTCGAGCTTTGCGATGCTATTGCGAAGCTGAATCTCCAAATTAAATGTTACTTCATTCCCTTTATTGTTGTTCGCCATTACTTTAGAAGATTTTGGCAAATCTTTGGAGTGAAATGCCATATCCGCCTCCTTTGCTTTTGCCTTTTTTTGACAACTGATTAGAGCCGTGAGATTGAAATATGCGCTGAGTTTCCTCTACCTTGCAGGCCCTTGGCAAAGTGGCAATACTTTTCTTCTGTGTGATTCAGTAATAATTTTTGCAACTATATGAGGACAAGACCATAATTCTATTAACAGTATTATTATCCCATGCCTTTAGTTTGAAAACATGTAGCTCTGATAAGACACCTGTGACTCATTCATATTAGTCTTAAGTTCATCTTGAAGCTTCTCAAACGTTTGAACACAATAGCCACAAGGCTTAATTTTGTCAGCCAGCTAAAATATCATGAGCCGATGACCTACTTTGCATTTGAACTTGATGCTCCATATGAATTTAGTGTGAGGAATTAACACATAAATGAAAAATGCCATCGTGAATGCAACCACGGGGGTACCAAGATAAAAAAGGTGAACTTCTGGACTAACGTTTGTTCTTATCACTTCCGAGACTGCAGTCCCTTGAACGACCTTGAACCAGCCACCAGCTGTAGGACCTTTACTTTACTGTTACACTTACATTTGCATAAGTTATACAGAACGCTAAGGAGGATGCAACCATAACCTACAAGTTTTTTTATAGAATCTGACGAAACTTTGTTAATGGACGGGGCTGTTGCTCTCCTACAAAATGCAAACAAGGGGAAGGGTGTGCGATAATCAATATAATGTACAACTTGAAAGTCTTTCTTGTCATAAGTACATAAAGCTGATTGTCATAATAATCTGATTGTGACACATTGCGTGAGGACAGGACAACCCATTTTATCGTCGGGTTTTTATTCTGATGGCGTCGGCGTCCTCCTCATGCTGTACTTTGTGCCATACATCAGAAAAACCTTGGCAAAGGCTGACCGATAACTTAAAAAAAGTTGGCGAAATGGAGACACAAGGCCGGTCACCAACTGCTTTGCATATTTAGCAGCAGGAAGAGAGGGAAGTCGGGAGCAGTGAATGGACATCATTACTTGTCAAGCAGTAACAGTCCTGTTTGATCCTCCGAATTCATTTTTTCCCATGCAGATACCAACTTTTATTCATTACATTTTTAGAAAATATTGACGACAGTGTGCTCGCGGAGGAACAGCGACACTTATTCATTTGTTCTCCAGAATCTCTTTGCTTTTTATCAAGTTTTTAAAGGGAGATTGGGAGCAGCAGTTTGCCAAAGGAGGAATAACAAAAAGACACAAAGATGGGCTCCCAGGAGGTACCAGTACCGCGTACAATTGAAGAGATTACTTTGCCATGGCTACAGAAGATCTTCAGCCTGAAAAACATTCAAGTGGTGTCATACCAGCTCGAAGGGGACGCTCGTGATGGTCGGGGTTCCTTGAGTAGCTTAAACCGATTGTCTCTGCAAGTGCAAAAGGCTGGTGAATCTTGGCCGAGTCAATTATCCGTCGTCATCAAGACCGTTCCAACTGACCCTCAAGTCTATGCCTACGTCATCAGGGTCGGCTATTGTGCCAATGAATTCGAAATGTACACCAAGGTCCTGCCGACCATCGCCAAACTTTTGGATGAGCTAGGAGTGAGCCAGGAGAATAGATTCAACTATCCCAATTGTTACTACGGAGCTGATGAGGAGGGCTCGACGTCAAGTGATTACAGATCCGTCCTGGTCCTGGAAGATCTCCTCGACTCTGGTCACCAATTCCCCAACGTTGGAACCACCAAGGCCTTTGATCTGGAGGAAACACAGGCGGCACTGACGCAAATAGCTCTTTTGCATGCTTCCTCCTTGGTTTACAAGAAAACCGAAGGTTTACGTTTCTACCGCGACGCCTTCCCAAGACTATTGAGACATAATGTGAATGATCCCATGCTGGGTCACTATGTACATAATGGATTTGACCTTGTAAGAAAAATGTTGATGGAAGGAGAGAATCAAATGCCGGATGGCTTGTTTGATAGATTGAAACTACTGGAGGAGAATTTCAAAGAAATCGCCACTAAGTTCTACCTCGATAATGATAGTGAGGCAACTAAATTTCACGTGATTCGACACAGCGACCTCTGGTACAATAATGTATCTTTCCTGAGAGACGACTCTGGCAAATTGAAGAGGACTGAATGGTTCGACTTTCAGGTAAACTGTGCAAGAAAATAGATGTGTAGAGTAGTAGAGTTACCGATTAAAGTCTGGAGGCTGAAATTGACTTTTTTTCTGTACAGAATTGTAATGAGGGAGCCGCAATGCTGGACGTTGGGTTTTTCCTCATCCTCAACTGTGATTCTGAGCTGTCAACGACGCGGTTGAAGGAGATGATTTCGCACTATCATCGTACATTTACCGCTGTGTTAAAGGAAGCCAAGATCGTATTGGAGTACTCACTTGAAAAAATGATGGAAGAGTTCAGAGAGATTCGCATGCCGGCCATAGTACACATCATCTCAGGAGCCCCAGGTTGGTGTGGACCCAACGCCAATGAGTTAACGAAGGAGAGATTGCGGAAAGCCATAGTTTATGCGTTCACGAATAGAGAGCTTGAACTTCCCAGGTTTGAGTAGGAAAAGGCTGTCCGCTCATGGATCGACTGAGCTTTGTATTTAAATTGTACAAGACCTAGGATATTTTTAATACACTCAAAAGCCCAAGAGTTTACCAATTCTACGATGAAATTTTGTAAGCCGTCATTTAAATACCACGAGACATACGATATTTTTCAAACTAAAAAGCATTATGATTTTCTAATGATTCGATGGAACTTTGTAAGCCATCGTATAAATATTACGAGATTTTTGCTTAAAATTCAACAGTTCATGTGTACACACTTTTTTAATAAGAATTTTTAAGAAAAATAAGAATGTGGCTGTTCATTCATTAGCATACACATGACAAAGGGTAAGGAAAAATGTGGAAATTCATCATATTTTTCTTATCGTGCATGATCTTAATCGCTATCTGAGACTTCGTCATACTTCTCCTTGGCTGGATCTCCTGGACTTACAGGTGCACTGCTGACTGTACCGAGAACGGGCCGCGATTCCCCATGTGAGGAGGCTTCAGGCAAACGCTGCTCAAGGGGACTGCCTGGATTGCTAGCAGCGGTCACTACCTGTGCTTCATCAACTTCCATGGGCGTAACTCCAACAACTGGTGCATGTTTTGCTGGCAATTGTGCAGCCTCACGAGCCGACTTTTCCGCTTCCTCTATCGCCTGTTGCTCTTCTACGGCTTCTTCATTAATCATGTCATTCAGTCGACCGATAGCAGCGACAAGTACATGCATACTTCGCTTTCGATTGTCCAGTCGTCTACTCAGAGCAGTTTCCTTGGCCTGAAATGATCACATAATTAAATTCACGGAACTCGCTGAACGAAGCATCATGACAATGACAATATCCAAACCTTCAGTTCAGCCAATTGCTTCTCGAGTAAAAGCCTCTTCTGCTCCGTTTCCTTTCGATCTGGTTGGTTTTGAATTAATCTAGCAAGAGCACTATATTCAGTACGCTGCTTACGCTGTTCTTTGGCCAATTCTAGTGACTGCTTGGAACTTTCAATTTCTTCACGAGACATTTCGATCTCGTTTTTGATTTGAGCATTCACATCTAAATACATCTTCTTCGCCTCTTCATTTGCTTTAATACTGAAGCGGGTCTTTAGACTTGCATGCTCCACTGTGGCCAACTGGTTCAGTATCTTCCGTTTTGAGATCGACCTGAGGAAGTTGAAAAGTTATTAATAATTGCTAATTAGCATTCCTTCAATTATTAAAAAACGTAGTAGCCAATTAAATTAACTATAAAATGCACTTACATTTCTTCTGGAGAATCTTCAGCACAAAATGTAAGAAAGGATTTGGTTAGATTCAGAATTCTTCTATCGTCACCCGCACCGTCTCCATCGATCAACAGTCGTCTTTTCATTACCTCGTCTAGAAATTTTAATTTTTCAGTCATGGTGGTCCACAAGATAATTATTAAATGTCTAATTCAGCTTGAAGCATTGATGTTATTTAATAATTCCTGTATGTGCGTCCGTGATGGCTAAACTAGGGATGGAGTTATGGGGCATGCACGTTAAGAACAAAAGAACAATGCATAATAAAGAGTGAACTGGCTGAGGTTACTTGTGCCAATAACTAAGATAAGTTTTAATGAAGAGTAAAACGGGAGTAAAAATATTGTTGTTCACTCAGTGAGAGCAAGACCAACTCTGAAGACACAAAATGAAGTTACTTCAGAGGAAAACTACGGTTGATACAACAATTTGAATGAGAAAAGGATTAAAAGAAGTGAGGACGGAAAAACCCTAAAGTTAATCCTTTACAAGTAGGGCATATTACATTCATAATTATTGTTGGAGTAAACTAAATACAAATATAGAGTCAAGAGATAAGACATGGATGGGCACTTTGGTTAGATTACATGGCATATACATAAATATAAGCAAGTTACATGAGACAAACTTACAAGCTAATTATTTGGACAAAATCACTTCAGACAAATTAAGCAAAACATACTAGATTATAGAAAATTACATGGGGAACACTATGGTGCTGAATTCAGCACCCGCCATCAAGGTTTACATAATCAAAATTAGGTCAAAAGTTGGAGTTGAATCTCCAACAGTTCCTGTCAGTCAAATAAAAATTGTTCATTGCTTACCTATCATTAAATTGTCCACCACCGCGGATATTGTCGGACTGGACGTCGTCATGACTACGGCCTTGAAAGACTACAATAGGCCAATAAAATCAAAACTTTACAGTTGTAAATGTCCAGTTCACACTTCACACACGAGTTTATACTGTCGGCGACAGCAAAATTTTGATGAAACATTTAAATAAAAATTCAGAGCCGTCTTGTATTATCCCGCGGATGGCCCAGGGTAGGACGAAGCATTGAGTGCTTTTATTATTTTGCTCGGGTTTCTCACTCATTAGAAACTGAACATTTCTTTAAGTTTAGTTTTTTATTCATAGATTGAAATTGAGCTTAACAGAACTTCATTGAACATATAGCATCACACAGGTACATTAAATCCAAAACTCTCGAAAATTTATGGCAGCACGTTTAACGTACTGCCGACCCGGTACCCGGACCCACAAATCTCTATAGATTCACATAGACAAATAAGTTTAGTCTAGATAAATCTGAACTTTACAATAACAAAAAGACTTGAGCTTATACAAGTAAACACAGTGGCTTTGCTGCTTGTATGGATTTAGCCTCACAACATCCTCCACTTTCCACCCGCTTCTATGGTACTTAAGTCGCCCCTCAAAGATTCCCATGCCGGGTACAGCTTGAACTGTAACCAGAACCTCAGTAAAGTTTCCATGATTCGTTTCTACTGGACCTTCATTTATCTTGCTTCCTTTCACTTTCCTAAAATGTCCGGGAACATTTTCCTTGAGAATGTAGTACTTGTCAGATCGTCCACTTCTGACACTCCCCTCGGGAAGGACAACCTGAGCACGAGGAATGTAGCCATTATTCTGGGCTAGCAAGACACATTGACTTGCATTCTGAATTTGATTATTGACCTCCTTCATGATTCTCTGGGAGAAGTCCTTAATGGTGTCGCTTGAATGGAAGAACTTGAGAGGTCGACTGTCCCTGCAGATACAGAATTTATCTTCTATACCTGCAGCAGAGCACGTTCTGCTTAGGGGAACAGGTAGAAATAAGCTTTGTCCTTGTCCAGCTGTTAGGGATCTTGACTCTAGGGTTTCAGATTGCAAAAACTTTGGTGGATCCGTAAGGTCAGAGAGGGTTTTATGGAAATCAAATGGTGTTGTAAGTCGAAAAGCATTCCGTTCAAAGTTGTGCACAGCCTCAGGGTAGTATTTGGAGAACTGAGGAGGAAAGATGGCGAAGAATGCGGGCAAATTGCTTTCAAATCGTCCTTGATGGAGTTGGATGAGCGGGCTGAATCTGTAGCCGTGATCGCTAATGATGAAAACAATAGTATTCTCCAGTAGTTTCTTTTCGGAAAGTGTAGTGAGAGTAGAATATAGAGAGTCGTCGCCATTTTGAGCCAGGCTGTAGTACTTTGTGAAGACGGAGGAACCCCATACGAATTGGAATGATGGTCTATCATGAAGAGATTCCGATGTTTTCTTGACGTAATCCATCATGTCTGTGAATTTGAGCCGATTGTTGACACAGCCGTACCTATAAATTTTCAGACACGTAAGATTCACGGCCATGACATGGTTGCATATTAAATTGTCTCTTGCTTCACCTGCTCTGGATTCTCGTGCTCATCTGCATACTCAACAAATGATAAAAGTAATCCGTAGGTTGATATCGGAAGCCCCTTCTCGCGTACAACTTGTTGTAAAAAATGGAAAATGGGAGGTTATCTTCTGCGAAAGATGTGAGGTAACCATTTCGAGAATAATTCTTCCAAATGAAAGGACAACTGTCGAAAAACGACAAAAAACTGTGATTCCAGCACGAAGTAGTGGCTTCGTCCAGCGTTAAGCCTGTAAGCATGGCTAGTACATTCGGAAGTGTTGTAGTACCAACTTTGTTGTAACCGAACAAGCTTATAGCGTTCAATGGACCGGACAACATTTTATAAGTTTTTGGAAAGTGTCGGATGAATTGCATGTGAGACACTTGGTCGATTCCAATAACCAAAACAGATGG
>JAQIWI010002773.1:0-11520 GCA_034698825.1 Deuterosminthurus bicinctus | reverse complement strand
CACACACTAAACATGAGCATTTAGTGTGCAGAATAGTGTCCGGCCAAGAATACGCTACGCTAACGCTCAGTGAAAGTCCGGTGGGCGGGTCATTCTTTGCGCGCGAATCAAATTAGTGTCTGCGTTAGTGTTAGTGCTCAGATGTTTAAGTTCCCTGTTATCTACTGCTATAACGCTCATTGTAGCATCTCATGACGCTGCCTGCATTATTTCGACGAACAGCATCTAATTTTTTTTTGACGTAAACCAACAATAGTTCCATTACACAACATTTCTCAGCTCATTCCACTTTGTCGAACGCTATTGACTCACAGAGGAATCTTCTTCTCGCCTTCCTCGTCATCATCAAAACCTGCCAGTCTCGTTTGATCTAGCTAAACAATAATATTAAGTATGCAGCTGTCTCAGTCAGGCCCATTGTGGAAATATAATGGTTAGTGGTCACCTTTAGGCGGATTTGTTACCGTTATCAGAGTAGACCTTGAACTGACCCAAAATTGCCCCGACTAGATTGTTGTAAAATTGTAGTCCCTCTTTCTTCAGAGTGCAATCTCTGACTTGTCTATAATATTGAATTGTATACACCACCAATGAATTTGGTTTTATTCTTAATCAAGGTTAATTTTCTTTGTTACAATTAGGAAGAAACTAACTTGATTTACTAACAAATAAATAGGCAAAACTTGTCTTGAAATTACAAATGATAATCTACGGGTGCGGCAAACTCGAGCGCATTTCTTTCTATTTTTTTCATTGTAAACTCACACAGGTTCAGTTTAGAAGGTTGTTATTCTCCTGACCACCTTGGCCTGCCTGATGGCAGCCCGCCTCCATTTCCACCTGCACCTCCCTCTTTGCCACCAGCGCCGCCATTGCCGCTATTACTGCCAACGTTAACCGCGTTGCCACTCCCAGTACCTGCGCCATTCCTAACTCCTGGGAATTGCTGTAAGGACAAAAGTTCAATATTATCAGCAAGTTGTCTCCACGAAAACTGTACAGAGGACAATAACGTCGGAGTGACCTCATTGTGAATTCGTTCTTAAGTTTTCCGGTAAAAGTTTCAACTTACCGCAAAACTTGGGACTAGCCCAGAGCCGGCCAAATGCCTAACGTAAGGAAGCCCACCTCCATAACTATCTGCACCTCCCTCTGTCAGCGAGAGCCGGCAAATGGGTCTATAGTATGAGTATCTCGAAGAATAGATATTGGTGTGATTGTAAGATAAATGGAATGCACGATTAAGTGAACTACGGTGATCTAAATGAATGAGCAACACTTAACTCACATCTACAAAAAGGACAACTAATAAGTAGCACGATTTATTAATCGTAGACAAAAAGAAATAATAATAAAGTCAAAAGCAACTTGACAATGAAATACGCAGAGTCTTCTACTGACTCCCGAGATAGAATAATTCTAGAATGATAATAATTCAATAATGGTTACAAGGCAAGGGACGCTCGTACGCGTCCTTAAATAGACTTATCAATGTAGGTCATGAATGACGTAAAGTGTACATTGACAAAGAGAGTAAAGTGGATGTGTCCTCCGCACGCGGGATGTGCGAGGAGTTGCATCCAACGTGAAGGGTACTTAATATGCGTATGCATATTGAGCATTGGAAAACCCCATCACAATGAGATAAGGGTCCATTGGCCCTTACTCGTACAGCAAGGTGAACATCGACACTCAATGTCTTGTTCACAACCATTATTAGAAGTATAATAATATACATAAACATAATAAACATAATTAATGAAATACAAACACTGCATTTATACAAATAACATAGTGACAAGGATTAGGGGAGACTTCCCACATAATATATAATATGCAATATGTTAATCCGTAGTCATGCCGACACCTCTTAGGCACTGTAGCCATTACCACCGCCGTTCACACTACCAGTGCCATGACCATACCCGTTACCACTGCCTGTCTGAGGGCGAATACTATATCCGTTACCACTACCTGTTTGAGGGCCAACACCATATCCGTTGCCACTGCCTGTCTGAGGGCGAATACTATATCCGTTACCACTGCCTGTTTGAGGGCCAACACCATATCCGTTACCAGTACCTGTCTGAGGGCGAATACTATATCCGTTACCACTGCCTGTCTGAGGGCGGACACTATATCCGTTACCGCTGCCTGTCTGAGGGCGGACACCATTTCCGTTACCACTGCCTGTTTGAGGGCCAACACCATATCCGTTACCAGTGGCTGTCTGAGGGCGAATACTATATCCGTTATAAGTGCCTGTCTGAGGGCGAATACTATATCCGTTACCGCTGCCTGTCTGAGGGCGGACACCATTTCCGTTACCACTGCCTTTTTGAGGGCCAACACCATATCCGTTACCAGTGCCTGTTTGAGGGCCAACACCATATCCGTTACCAGTGCCTATCTGAGGGCCGATACCATATCCGTTACCACTGCCTGTCTGAGGGCGGACACCATATCCGTTACCAGTGCCTGTCTGAGGGCCGATACCATATCCGTTACCACTGCCTGTCTGAGGGCCAACACCATATCCGTTTCCACTGCCGCTGCCGGTGTGAGGGCCAACACCATATCCGTTACCACTGCCTGTGTGAGAGCCACTCCCGAATCCTGGAATATGCTGTGAGAGCAAAAGTAGAATGTTATAAACAAATTGCCTCACTGAAATGTTTACAGAGTTTTCATATAGAAGTTTCAACCTCCACAAAGTTTTGGACTAGACCGGAGCCGTGCAAATGTCTACCGAAAGGAACTAAACCTCCATCTCCACCTGCACCTCCTACTTCGCCACCGTTGCCACCACCGCCGCCATTGCCACTACCAGTGCCAACATTATATCCGTTACCATTGCCTGTCTGACTGCCACTCCCGATTTCTTGGGATTGCTATAAGAACAAAACATTGTTATTATTACCAAATTTTCTGAACAGAAGTTTAGAGTTTTCATTTAGAAAGTTCAACTTACCGTAGCCGGAGCAGCGCAGCAGACACCGATGAGAGCAAGGAGAGGAGCGAATTTCATTTTTATGTTGGTTGCTTAAAGTTTGCTACTTCTTCGGGAACGTGTCAATGAGACTAGATGTTGAAAGCAGAGAATGTTTTCGTTTAAATAGGACGAGAAACAACGAATTAGTTGATTGTCTGCGTCACTGGCTCGGTCATTAACTTCTATGTGACAGACATAAAGATGTCGTTTCTTTCGAAAACAAAATTACGAGCTTGATTAATTGGTATAATTATGACTGTCTTCAGTCAGTTCAATGGCTCAAATAATGGCTCATCCGCGGGTATTGAACCCTGATCAGAACGCGTTCCATTTTTGTACACCTTAACGTGAACCGGATTGACGTCAGTTCATTGTCAGCGTGTATAATTAATGTATGCACAACTGTTCGCTGACAGTTACAGAGAATGGAAGCTATTCTATGCCCTCATTTGTCGTCTGGGGACATTAGAATAGCTCCCGTACTTATGCTCTCAGCGCACAGTTGTGCAAACATCGTCGTACGCGCTGAAAATTAACTGACGTGAATCCAGTTCCCATTAAATTGTATGAAACTGGAACGTGGTCTGATCAGGGCTCAATGACCGCGGAGGAGACATTATTTGAACAAATGAACTGATGATAGCAATTATACCGATTAATCAAGCTTGTTCTTTTGTTATAGAAAAAATTACAACTTTATTTGTGTCTCATAGCAGTAGAAGACCGAGCCAGGGACGCAAACAACTGAATAACTCGTAGCTTCTTGTCGTATTTAAACTCAAAAATTCTCTGCTTTCAACATTCAGTTTCATCGACACGTTGCCGAAGTAATAAACTTGAAGCTATTCACATTAAATAAAATGATGAGTAAGTTGAAGCTTTTATATGACTTATTTATTTTCAGAAATTTGGTGGTAATCATAAGTTTTTTCCTTACAGAAAATTTCAGGAATTGGGAGTGGCACACAGACAGGCAGTGGTAACGCATATAATGCTGGCACTGAATGGCGGTAGTGGTGGCAACGGTCGCCAAGAGGGAGGTCCAGGTGGAAATGGTGGACTTTTGAAAATTTTGTGTTTGCAGAATCATGCGACTCGAAGAAACGGGCATACTAAGAAACATGGCACGTCGATGGGTGCCTCGAAAAGCTACTGACCGAAGCGCATGTTCAACTGGAAGCTTTTCTCAATTTACTGAAGGGCAGTTGGCGCAACTGAAGATCGCGTTTAATATTTTGATGAGTGCAGGCTTCGCTTCTTGCCTTTTCTTGGCTTTGGAAATGTTCAAATGGAAAGTAGCTGACCACGACTATCTGCATTGACTTGATGTAGCTTTGAATTGTAGGGTAACACCCGGATCTTAACTGATGATAAGTCCAGGGCCCTGGTTAAGCGTCAGTTGAAAGAACGGACACTTGACCGACTAACAGCTGACCCCCACACACTGTTTACCGAAACAGTCGACGGTTGACCGAACATCAGATGACCGAAACCAAATGGCCGACGACAGTTGGCCGAAGACTGTTGGCCGACAGCGAAAGACCTAGCGACTGTTTACCGAATTATTTCTTATATTTCTTATTCAATTATAAGTAGGAAATGTTAATGCTTTCTAGAAAAATCAAGACTTCTTGTGGGTTTCCAGACAGAGTTGGGGCACTGAATTTTGCGATCAATTGGTCAAATAAGGTCATATCGTAGAATTGTTTATCACTCACTGATTGTAAGGTAGTTTCGATATACAGGGACATTAACCGAACGAATTTTTTCCGATTCTGTCTGAGAAAAAAAACAAAAAATTTCCAGACTGGCTCAAAAAACTTTTTCATGGACTTCACCGTCTTCTGACACTGATCTCAATTTCTTCAATAACTGAAGGTTCTTAAACTAAAAAATTCGGAGCTGTTGGCCATAAGTATAGGTATCAGAACTAAAAATAATCATAAATTTTAGTAAGCCGTTCAAAATCTGCAGCTGAGATTATGCAAGGCGAAGTTGCGAAATTTCATCCCTTGACAACTCACCAGTCTTCTTGTCCTTCTGCACGCTAAAGATTGACAATGTAATGAATATTTTGACCGTGGCAGTTCGGTAAAAATTTCAAGCCAAAATCTTAACCAGTTTCAAAAATACAGCCAAATTTGGATAGTTTATGAATTTCGCCTCACTTCTTTGTAGCTAGCAGTGCAGTACCGACTGTTTGAAATATCACAGATTCCAGAAAATTTGTGGTGTGACATGACAGTGTTCAGATCGACTACCCCATGCCCATGTAACACCTCGTCACAAATCCTGTAGAGGCACAAATCCTTTAGGTGGTACGTGATGTATATACGCTATTAGGTCAAGGAGAAGAAAATCTACCGAGCTAAATGACCTTCCGTAACCATATAATTCATTTTCTCGACCAGTAAAATGACAAACCCTTTCGGTTCATTGCCGACAATTTCCACCGCCACACAGAGGCAGCCTTATTGAAATAAATGCCTTCAAGTTTGAAATTAACGATTTTAAAGATTGGAACATGACGCTGTCACCCATGGGTATCCAAGATAACGTCTATTAAGTTAAAGAAGAGCTTCAAGTATGGTAGAGGATGTTCTGGTCCAGGATAAGGTTTTTTCCAATCAATTGAGTACCAGACGATCAAGTGGTCAGATCCTTTGCGGATCTTCTGAAAAGTGATGTAACTGAGACTATTGATGATCCAAAATACGATTGAGAATACGGGTTGAGATAAAAGTAGGAGAATCTATATACTTCAGTAAAAAATATTATTATTACATCCAAATTTAGCTACTTAATAATTTAATTCAGTCATTTACATTTATAATTTCAAGATCGGCGTGAAAAACGTACGGTAGCAGCAGCTGAACTCAAGATCGGGCTCGGGGTTTGGTTGTGGGTCTTCGACGCATACGATGTGGTAGATATGAGGCTAGAGAGAAAGACCAACAGTATGCGTAAGTCATATACACAGAGGAAAATGCAGTGTGGAAACCCGATAGGATATATGAGCGCATATTTAAATTTATTGCCCATTATTTCTTCAATTCAAGCAGTCTTAAGTTTAAAATAATGGCTGAAGTTCTTCTGAAATATCCGAGGTGCGTTAATATTTTGCCGGAAAGCAACGAGCTTTGCGTACGAGATTACTCTGAGGTCGGATGGCTGAACATCGCAACAAAAAATCAAAAAGTGAATATTTAATTGAAATTTCATGAATTCAAATAACCGGTCATTAATTTGTTGAAGAATGCCTCGAAATGCAGGAGGATGTCATGGTAGACGAGAACGGAAATCTAAAAAGATAAATGATATAAGACAGGTAACTTTAATGCGTCAAACTACCTGGTCAACATCTGCACTATTCACGAATTTTACAAAAAGCTCTGGTTTGAGCACAATTGAACAAGATGCAACAAAATCCAGCATTCCTTCACCTCAAATTTGTTATTATTCCACAGATATGTATCAGCAATCATACACGATATCTGCAAACAATACAGATTATGTTGAAAATGCAGTAGCTGTTGTTATTCATAGTACAACTGGTTTCCCGTGGGTTACTTTTTGTTAGGATCGTGACCATTTCATTACATTTGATGTCAATAATAATTCAATATAACTGATGTATGGAAATTCTGTCTCATCTGACAATTTTGTGCCCGGCGGGATTTATCATGCGGAAAAAAATTTGACAGCTATTTTCAAGTTATTTTGCGCGAGCATATTTTTTGGATCATAACAAAAGCACTCAATTCATCAGTAAATTGCTCCACTTAATAATATTGATGCAAGTGTGAAGACGATTTTCTACGAGGTGTAAGAATTTACTGTTTGAGACTACAAGATTGTGTACGCATGTTTTGAAGAAGTTAAGTGCGTGTAGTAAATGCACAAGAATGTCAAAAATCCACAACAGAATCATGCTGGATTAGCTCGCACCCATTTATAAGTATTCCGTCAGTTCTTTAACAGCAATCCGACAAATATTTCGAACAAAGTACATTAAATTATTAAATATATATTTATTATCGACATTTATTGCTTGAATTACCACTTGAAATACCAGAGGATATCTTCAAGTGCGTTTTTTGCCGAATCTGGTCCATCAGTGCAACTTTTAAACGCACATGATGAACAGTTTAATAGCTACATATTACACCAAAGAGACGTAAAGATGATATCAGAAGCCAGAGCCCCAGCTCCTTAAGCGATGTTTTATGCGGGAACACACACTTGCTCATTATTCAGATGTTTTCATTCATAATGATGCGGTGTTAGTAAATTCATAATTAACCTTGAAGACTTTTCATTGACCCCCTAAAAATTGCAATTTTTTACACCAAACGATAGCCCTGCTCTTCCGATTGCTGATAATACCTTCCATTGGTCTGTGCACCTTGTAGTTTCCGAGAAATCGCAGAAAATCCGAAAGAATTTCAACTGCGAACAACTTCTGCGTATTTCGCCTGATTTGACCAAACTTCTTTTTGTTGGGCGTCCATTGACAAGGTCTACTTCACAAAAAAGTTCGGACATCCAACTTTTTAAATTTGCAGAGATGTGCCAATTTTTGGGTTGGTTTTGCCAATATTTTGGCGAATCTTCAGATTTTGTTTAAATGAACAGTGCAACTACTTATTAGCTACCAACCAGAAAAACAACACATCACTCAAATCGGACTAAGGACACCAGAGCTATTGCCAAATACTTATGACCAGGTCTCCCAGATTTCTCTACAGATCCCATCTGAGGTCGAGCAATGTATTCCTCCATCTAATAAATGAATACACTGACCAAATTAAAGGTGGAGAGGGGGTCAAGTTCTCTATCCGATTAGCCATTTACGCACCTATGAAGAGGTCAACTTTTCCATTTCGGGTCAAAATGTCTGGAGGAAGGAGTGCGATATTGAGTCCGGGATTGAGAGCATCGGAAGTACAAGTGAGTCATGAAAATGTATAATTTCAGGATTGATATCTGGGCTCCGGCACCTGGCAAGACGTACAGTAGTAATTAGTATTATAGTAATAAGTCCAAATATCTGTAAATACAACTGAATAATGCAAACGATTGAATCCATGCGAAAACAATAGAATCGAAATATGGTTCAGGAAAGGTTTATTAATTATATATAAGCTAAAACTTATGCAACTAATCCATATTATTTAACTTCAAGCATTTTGATTTAAAGTAAGTATCGGTCTCGATGCAGGCCACGAAGGTAGTATTCAAGTTTCGTCGCTTAGGACTATTAAGAGCTTTAAACATGGAAGGCTCAAGGGAGAAAAACACTTCGTCAATTCTTGTCATTCCATCAACAAATATGAGAATTTCTCCAGGCAAAATTTCCTCAAGTTTCGGGACTTGTGGCCAGCAGAACTTGTATGCACTTTTGTACCGCTTTATAAAAGAAACTCCGTTCCGTTCTCATCGTTTTGAAAATCGATTATCCCTAGACTAAATTGAGATTCAATAAGTATCGCAGCAAATTTCCCTTTGAAATTTTCAGCTGCAAATAAAGTTGTAAGCAGAGGAACTTGAGAAAATACATTAAAATTCACAGGTTCTTCTGAAAATGAATACTTTCGCAAAGCGCAATAATAAGAAATAGCACAACAAAATCAACAGAATATCATTATCAAAAGCATTCTATCGCTCTAACAGCGTAGCCATCCTTATCGTTTTCACCACTGTCTGAGTCACTCGCTGACGAAAAATCACTTGAGTGAACCTGCAACTTCTCCTTGATTTGCGCATACTCCAACGGGTTAGCTGTGATCCATTTTTTCACGTCTTTCAAACCAGTGATGCTAAGTTTTGAGGTGTCAATGCTTTCTGCTGACTAATTCGAGAGTCTGTGCTGATGCCGGATTTGTAGACCCTAAAGCCGTGTTGGTCAGCACCTCTATGTATGCGTCAAATGAAAGTGGGTTGGTGGGTCTCGCCGGAAGGAACTCTGGAATTTATGATGGAAGAATCCCCCGAGGAGTGAGTTCTGTTGGGACAATGGCCAGCTGTCTGGTTGGTGAGGAATGAGTGAAAGTGACCTTAACAGCTTTCGGATCGTACTAAATTTTAGCAGTAACGTCAAAGATGTCTGTGGCCGACTATTATTCACGACAATGAAATTAATGTTTGAAAACCAAGGTTCCAAGGTTCTGTGGCTTGTGCACATTAAATATAACAGAGTAAAAAACCTTGTTTGTTTTACAGTCATAAATGTGCATCCTTTGTGGCATTTAGCGAACGTACATTGTGACGGTGTCTTTACTTGATAAACTTTTCAATTTCAAAGAAGCCTTCAATCTTTCAGTGACAAAGACAAATCCACCTAAGAGCAGACCAAGAGCCAAGACAATGAAAATAACATAAAGGTGGACCAACTGCAGTACGCAGCCTCCGTCTTCACACGTATCAGTCTCAATCACCTCCCTTGGACATGTTCTATTGCGACAGTTTTCACGGCGAACGCTTTCATAGTCCGTCGCCATCCATTGATGTCTCAATCCCGTGCTCACAGCAGCTGAGATGACTCTGTTAAAAATGCGTGTCAACAGTGAATTTTTTCGAACCATCCAAGAAATCTGTGTGAAAAAGGTTTGTTCAGCCGAAAATTCAAACTGAAGTCGTGGGTTCGTGAAGGCATGGAAACCGGCTAGTTCATGGTACAGAATGCAGGCGCTCTTTGCGTTTATTGCAACCGTTTCCAAGCATGCCGTTGTGTTGGTTTGTAGTTTTGCCTTTTTGAATATTGTGGAATAAACTGGATTTGTTGAATTACTCAGTAGCCGAGACGATTGTCCATGAAATACATTGATGTCCGGCCTTAAGGAAAGTTCTTTCCACGTTTTGGGCAGGTCAAGGTGAGAGGGGAATAGTAACGAGGACATCGTTGTGGATTCGTATACTGTGCAAGCTATCATGACATACAAAAGCCAAAATATTATGAACACCTGCACAACACTCGCCTTGGACTGAATCGGCAGCCCTTGCCGTATAAAGGAGAACATAATGAACGCAGAGATAGATGCAAGGGACCAGTTTTCGTGTTCAATGTTTGACACTAAAAATTGCATAATATTCGAAAAAATCCACACGACCAACGCTGCTACTGCTCCAGACAATCCAATGCAAATCCACATGCCGAGGGCAAATCCATCTACCAAAGTTGTCCACGAAGCCATTGGTCTGTCCACAGCAGTGACAAAAGTCAGCGGTGAGTAGCCGATGGGACTTGTAAAATCCACAACCTTTAGTCTCGCCGCTGTCGGTGTTGTTATCATGGCAAAATCTACCTTTCCGCCGGCCACCATATGTCTTCGATAAATGTTTACGGGGGTTTCTTCGGCACCGTCATGGTCAACTTAAACGTCAAATTCTGTTTCAAACTTAGAGCCTGAAGAAGTTGTACTTCTGATCCTCGCCTGATGTACATGTTACCAGGCTCTTGAACAATTTGCAAACGATCGGGAGTATTAAAGCTTAGAATGCAAAGCGTCGCAGCATGCCAGTTGGAATTTCTGTCAATAATTGTTTCCATCCAGCTGCTTTGGCCATCCCAAACCTTGATGTTGTGCTTCCATCCTGGTGAGCAAAGAGCGCAAGTAATAACTTTTGCATCATCACTGTCGTTACTTGCAGGATACACGAGGATTTTTCTCTCAACTTCAATCATGAAGAGCGATTCTGGGATAATGTGCTCGGCATGAAATTGAGATGAAACGGACACATAAAAATCTTTATTCCTTTCACCGACTTTCCGGTACAATGTTGTGGCTTGCACGATGTTTCCTTCGACGTCAACTTGGTCTGTTTGGACCAAGATCAAATTTAAACTGCAATTTGGCGTTCGCTTTACTACGATGATGGGGGGCCCGGTGAAATTTGTGTTGAAGGAATTGAATGAAAGTATCAAAACTTGGCGCTGACTTGCGATTTTAATTATTATTGCCAACGATTCTTTTGAGAGGGGAATTTCAGTTGAAAATCCAAGTCGGACTTGACAATGACTGAATCTGTTCACTGCAAGGTCTGTCGTTAAATCCAAAACGCTGATTGCGTGAGCAATTGCAAGAAATTTCAGCAGTAATGCTACTGCATGAGCACCTGCATGTGAGTTGGCCATGCTTCGGGGTGCAATTGAGAGAGAACTATGAAGAGAAGTTCGTGAGGTTACTTTTGGTTAGGAAAACTGCAAGTTCACCTCCACAAAACTACTTCTAGTTGGTAATCTTAGTGTGCTATTGAAAGCCCAGCTCATCAAAAATAGAGCCTACAGCGGCATCGTGCAATTTACTTACAACTACGAACGTGCTTGATAACAGTATACTGAAAACCAGACACGAATTTGGCACATAGTCTGTTTAGAATTCATTAGAATTACTGTCAAAAAGGTAGTTTTACTTATTTATGATTGAGACATATCTGAACTTAGGCGTCATCCCATACAATGGTGCGCAAACACCTACATACCATAGGTGTTAGCCCTTCTCCATTGTGCGAATGCGGGGAGGCAGAGA
>JAQIWI010002772.1:0-11521 GCA_034698825.1 Deuterosminthurus bicinctus | reverse complement strand
TTTTTATGGCCCGAAATGCCTGTGATTTAGTTAGTTGCTTACAAGTTCACACGGGGAATTTTAACCATTTCACTTGGAGCCTTAGATTCTATGTCGCTTTACGTATATAATGATCGTGGTGAGTAATGATAATTGGTTGGTGACTCAGTGCGTGTCCGGAAGAATGTTGATATCCTCCGGTTTGGTCGCATCCTTTTGGCTTGCAATTATATAGAGAGAGAGAACTCAAGATATGAGGACGCATGGAAAATTTAAGCAAAGAACTGGCAAGAAAGCCATCGGCTGGCCTGCTGAATGAATTTGTTCCACTGTTCATCCACAGACATTAGTACACCATTGATTCTAGATGGCAAGGAGTTATAGGATTGGGGTACTAGGATACAATTAAGGAGTACTATACGCCTTAACATCGACCCAAATAAATGTCTCTTCCGGTTATTGGGAATCCATTTCTATCATATTACATTAAAATATACGAGGCAGTCATATACTTGTTACAAGTGATTACAATTATTGCTTGGCGAATACTTGTAAAAGTATAGTACAACCGTGAACAAATTGAGGGGAGGGAAGGACGATAATGTTTTGTCGTCGCTCTAATTAATTAATCCTACCACCTAAACCAGGAATTACCAACTGAATCTTGAACACAGTGCGAAATCAATGCTCATTCTTACCCGGGGGCCACCATAACTTCGCGAATACGCCAACAACTTTATAGGTAACACTATGAAAGGCCGTCAAATATCATCATCATAAGCTAAACTCCGAGAGTCAATTAAATCATGCATCTTAATAAGACTGCCCTCTAATAAAGAAATCGTGACAGCAGGTAAAGCTTTGCATATCGCCTATACCACAGACGACATCATCATCATCACACTACCACAGCAATAATGTACACATGGTAAGTATTATAGTATAAAGTCAATATTATTCTTAGTCATTACTTTCATCATTCACATTATTTTCCAGGAGAAAAACCTGCGGGCATATGAGCAGAGAAATATTACAGCTTAACTATAATGCAACAGTTCAGCAACATTCCCTGCTCCACTTACACTAACAAAGTTACATATGTAGAACTAGTGTCATATCATTATGTACAATATATCATCATTCTGAAGTACAAGTTTAATTAGCTTAACTATTACAATAAATGAGTATTAATAACATTCTTTTGACTTTATAAAAACTTAGAGTTAAATCTGCGCCATTTATGATTCACTCATCCAAAATTGCGGAAATTCGTCTCACATAAATTCTTTCTCCCTTTCACACATATTCTGTATACGCTGCGCGTCACATAATGCACACTATTTGTTTTATTTTTACGTTCATCATCCATTCATCCACTCCGCCTACTGGCGGTACAAATATTGGCTGTCATAATCACAACAAAAGGCGATTTATATGCGCATATAGAACTGAAATAATATGGCTTGGAAATTAAATCCGATTCCTGCATGACTTAAAGCTGTAGCTTTTCACGGAGCCAAAGGCATAAACATAGCTAGAAGAATAACCACTCACATCATGATAGAGCAGTCCCAAATACATAAGAGTTACAGTAGCAGATGTTGAGGTATGTCATTCTAGTACACAAAGCTGGTAGTTAG
This sequence comes from Deuterosminthurus bicinctus, assembly GCA_034698825.1. Classification (NCBI taxonomy): domain Eukaryota; kingdom Metazoa; phylum Arthropoda; class Collembola; order Symphypleona; family Bourletiellidae; genus Deuterosminthurus; species Deuterosminthurus bicinctus. The sequence goes on along the minus strand of JAQIWI010002772.1, from coordinate 9,902 downwards.
TTATTACTGTGAAATTATCTCAAACGGAGAGTACGATATGCTTTGTAATTATTATTAGTATAGTTATTATTACTATCCACACGGCCCCATTTCCAGTTTCTAAAATCTCCATACTGATTCCACAGCAAACAGGCCGGTCAGTGGTGTCATCATCATGACAAAAAACCAAACCTGCAGCTACTGTCAAACCACTCTCTCTCTATCTATTATTTCATTTCCCCGATCAATTTCTTTGGTCTGGTTTATACAATTACTTTGGGCCTTAAAGTGTATGTGTGTAGCATGTAATGGATGATGTTGTAAATATCTGTATGTGCTTGCTTCTTTCTTAAGTTTCTTTACACGTATGTACAACAGTTTTAGGATATTTTCTGCAGACGTTATATATATCACAGCGCAATATATAATTAATATATTAATCAATGTTATTTTTCATTATTAACCCAGATATTCTCTATAGTAGTAGATTTACAAAAAAGATTATGCTTATGCTCCGACAAACTGGATGTGGCTTTTAGCTCCCAATCCATATCTTTTAGTTTAATCCCGTGACGAAGAATAACTCTTAAAATTGATCTGTACATATCTCACACTACTTAGACTATAAAACATGTGTATCTGAGAGCTGGATATTCTAGTTACAATTATAATCAGTACTTTAAAATATGATTCATACGTACGTATATTCCCTTGATAGTGCTTAGAATTGAAACGTGTGTGGGTTGTTGTGAAACCGGCCGTCTAGCATATGACCCAGCTCACAGGTTTTGTAGTGTATTAGCTATATCTGTGATTTTCGTGCATTCAAAAGCTTAGCATTGCATTGTACTTTGGGTAAAACTATAGCAGTACATGGACAAAAGAGCATATAAAAATAACAATGATAATCATATTGATAGTTAACAAAAACCGGCAGTAAATTGATTTTGTGTATAACTGTACGACAAATAATAACAATACACTAAAGCACAAATATATATTTATGGCTCCAGATCATGGATTCTTACGGTGATAATAATAATAATACAAAAGGTTTCTTAGCATTACAAAATCTTTGGAATCATCATCCATTTATAATCTTCTCATTCCCTTCCAATTCTCATCGTTATATTCCTCGCAAAATGTCACATTCCATGTGATATAGCCTACTCAAACATCGTAGTAATAAGACTAGATGCAGTTATGTGTCTGATGTCATAACCATTCTTCGTATATAATAATCATCGTATAGCATTAAACGACTCGAGCGTAATATAATTACTCTTCCTTCCCAACTACTCAAATTGCATTGCCGAACGTTCATTTAATGGCAAAAAAAAACAGCAGCTGAAATTTTCAGCTTCACAGTCAATCTGTATGTAGTTGTTTTGACTTTGGCAATTAATTAAATCGGCCTATAAATATTAGCTTACATTATTGTACAACACTGAACGCAAAAATATGAAACAAACATTGTGATAAAACTAGACTCGAATAATAAAAAAGGCAGTCTGCCACATAAAAAGGGAAATTGTACATTGCACATTGTTCCAAATACAAAGTAACCTAATGACTTCACATTGCATGTCCAAAGATCAAGAAGACACATCTGCCAGCCACCTAGATTTGCTGCTGCGTCGTGTCCCATACGAAAATTCACAGAGATACCCCTAAATAACAATGACTCTAGGACGACTCTATGGAAAAGGTGTATAGAGATAGAACAATAGAAGAGCAAAATTATAATAACAATAACAATAATCTAGAAAACAAAAGAAACTTGTTCAAGTTACTTTGCTTCCATATCAGTCTTATTACATAGAAAAAAAGACAGGAACGTTTATATATTTTTGCGCGATAATGATACAAACACACACCCATTTGAAACAGTTAACACGATAATCATTGTAGTCGCCGTTGACACATCCTTGTTCGTCTTCTTATTGTTCTTCAAACAACAGCGACAATCCAGTTCGGATACTTGGATCAGAGGAAAGCAATAAAAATAGTTTACAGCATAGTTGCATTATTTCATCAACATCCTTCTGCAAGATCCATTAAAAGGCCTTCCTGCAGCAGGTCTAAATAACTCAGCTTTTCATGTTTCAGAACGGCAGAGACAGGGACAGATATTATGAGGGGGGAGCGAGTACAATACACGAGAATTCAGTCATTGTCGTCACATATTATATCTTCCGACTTCTTCGTCTTCTTGTGCAACTTTGTCAAAGACAGCAACTAAGGACGCTGCAGGGGTTGTTGTAAGTAAGAAGACGATGATGAGGGCGGGGTGAAGAGAGTGAATTGCACTGCGTACATGTAGAATGAATGTGTGTGTGGCTTTTTTCGCTGAAAACAAGTAGTAGTAGTAGTACATAAACTGCTATGCACAAGAAGATAAGAAGACTTGAGTTGTGGCAGAGTGAGTAGTAATGTCTAGTTTTCAAGAAGAGAGAGAGAGAGAGACAATTCCACCAAGCTATATAGTCTACAGATAAAATCCTCTTTCACTATTCTTCGTCTCAACAACGACAGCAAGCAACACATAACGCTCATCGATTAGCCTTGGTCGAATTAAAAGACTTGTGTTGTGCTGCTACTCCCAACTTCCTCTTCGTCATTGTCTTCCTTTAACTCCCTCTCTCTCTCGTAAACATTAAGATTGATGCACACACACAAAGTCAAGTTAAGTTGGGTCTTAAGAAATACTTAAGAAATCATAGGTAGACTTTCTTGACAGACCGTGCTGTTCCATAGCCATCACTAATGGGTAAAGTAGCTTTAGCCTGAGCTGGAACTCGATGCGCCGTTCCAAATCCATCCAAATGAATCCCACCACCGGGTCTTAAACTCCCAAACGCATCTGGTCTTCCTCTTGATGAATTTAAGTCACCTTCAAATCTGCAAGGAAAAAATGACAAAGATTTATTATTAGATATACAAGTCAACCCACCATCGTTGATCTTCCCATCCTCTTCTTCTAAATAGATACAGCCAGCCTACACGGAGAGTGAGAAAAGTGGGGGGATTTCATCATCTACAACTTTTCTTCATTAAAACGCTAATCACTCCGCTTTTCTCATCTGCCCACTCTTCCCATACCCTCCCGCACTTTCTCTCCGCTTATTCTTCTTCCTCCTTCAATCATTATCGTAAGAGGCGAGAGAAACAGAGAGAGAGCGCGCGAATGGAAAGCTAGGCCAGACTACAGAATGGAAAGCTATAGAAGAATACAAAGAGAAGAGGACTAATACGGGTGACACTCCTTTGACAAGGGACAGAAGAGATTCTCCGGGAAAATTGATCGACATAAATTTCCCCCCACTGAAGTGTACTACCGTGAGGTAAGCACTACCCTGGGCTTTGCATTAAGTCTATATACTACGACGACGGTGAAGAGTCGGAGCGGAAGATGTCCAAGTAGTAGGAATGATAAATCTTCACCTGTAGAGATCACGAGCATAGGGCTGCGCAAAATGAAACATTGTCGTTTCTTGATGATCTGGCTGGTGATGCGGTGGTCCTTGCACCATCACATTCCCACTGGTCTTCCCATCCAGCACAGGCTCAGCATACGTAGCTTCCTCCTTCGCCTCACCAACTAATCTCCTGTCAAGTGCCACCCACAATGACAACCACCGCAAGAAACATCATGGACCACGATCACATCCACATGGCAGAGGCGGAAAGACGAACATGAAAAAGTCAAAGAGAGAAAAAAAAACTCCGTTAACATTGAAATCACAGCATTAAGTCAGCATTAACACATCAAAACCTTCTTCTCCTGCCCGCTCTCCTACTTACTCGTCTCCCGAACTTTCTCCTTCGCCCTTCACTTCACACTACACCCGGAAAACTTGCAATGTAAAAGATAACGGTCAAATAAACTACAAGCTTGTCACCCATACCAACCCTTCTTGGAGCAAGAAGACAAGTCATTTCCCAGGGAAACGAAAGAGAGCAATAAGTTGTGGAATTAGCCGAGAAAACGAGTTCAATCTGGGGGCTAAGTAATAAGAATGGCTCATAAACTTACGTGTTAATGTTCAGATTATGTCTCTGCTCAAAGTACTCGTAGTCAGTATCAGGGTAGGGAATATTGTCATGGTCTTTTCGGCATCTTTTGGCGCATCCCCAACCCGCAATAAATCCCAGTAGAATGGCGAGTACACAGCCAACACCGACTGCAATCGACAGTGTCTCCGCCGCGTACCACCCATCCCGTGGGTCCTTTACTATTGGCCCTTCACGAGCCACCTACGGAAACAGAAGACACAAATGAAAACATTACTCTCCTCAATACATGCTACTACCTATACGTACAAATCCCTTCCACCTCTCCACTGTTATTCTAATGCATATTACACTGCCCACAGAGAAAACCTCTGGGCCCAGCAAACATCCGCCTCCAACCACCAGTTATATACACGTTCCTACATAAACAAATATTTTGACTGAATACACTTGAAAAAAATCTCAGGTTACCTCGTTGGTGTGTCCATTATCGGACAGGATTGTAATCTGACTTCCACTAGAGTCCACAGATTTAGCCGTTCCCTTCGTCTGCTCCGAGGGAATAGAATTAGATCCAGTACTACTGCTCGAAGATGTTTTGGGACAGTCCGAGTGGTTCCCACTTGAGACATTCTGAATATAATCTCTTCGCGAGATAGGCCTATCCAATGGTATTGTCACACATTTGGATTCTCTCTTGTGCCAGGCACAGTAGGGGCTTTGCAAAGCCACACAATCACTAGAAAAGTCATGAAATTAGTAACATTAGGACCCATCACAATCATCATTACGATTATTTAGCTTCCATTAGAACACAAAATTACACGTACAAACACACACACACCCACATACATATTCATTTCTCACGCCATCAACCACCACACCCCCTCCCAAGATAAATCTGCCTGCGTGAAAGTCTACATTCCAGAAGAAATAACGATGTGCTATTTGAATATTAAGACAGCGAAACGCACCTACTTAACATTTTATACCCTCCTTTAAACATATCATGACTGATTTTATCTGAGTTAACTTAATATTAACTTGGATTCAAGAGCAGCTAGCTTATATAGGATCTCCAAGCATACGCCCATCTTCCGTTCCTCTATCATGTTCTTCAGGGTAAAAGAACGCTAGTAATATCACCATCATCATCATCATCCTCACTCTCCCGCATAGCCCTTTACTAGCTTAAGCTTTAAACCATGTATAAATCGATTCTCTTTCCTCTCTCTCACTCGACCCTTCCAAAACTCGACCGATTTCCATTAGGATAATGAAAAGGAGAACGATGAATGGATAAAAAGAAAAGTCGAGCGTATCTAACCCACTCTATAGCATACTGTAAAAGAGATCCATGTTACTCCAACTCCCATTTATCCTCGCACAAAACTACCACCATATTTGCGCAATGCCATCCTCTAATATTGTAAAACTACATCTGTCTACCACTCTTCTACTATAACACTCTCCTCTCTCGCCCTCCAATAAAATATCCCTAATAATCCAAGCTCAGCCAACAGATCATCACATCTCACGTTACAATCAAACAAACATAATCAACTGTAGAAGCCATTTCATGTAATTCCATTCCACGCCACAATAATAATTTATCATTTCCCTTCATTCCTTATTGGAACACACACGCATGCAAAACCACTATCGTCATCACTTCATCAAACCCAACAACTCACCCACAAGTCTTGATTTTCGACGTAAAGCACTGGCGAACATTCATGAGTTTCAGATTCTCATCAGAGCCGACCAACAACTTGGGTGGACTTCCGCCCAAAAACTTCATTTCACGCACGGACGACTTAAACACTTGGATCTCCTGAATGATCACTGAATTAACTGCATCCCGGCCTACATTGACCACGGTCAGTACTTTCCCGTCATCTGTAAAAAGGACAAAAGAAAAAAAGCCTTTGTATTATTCCGTCACATGTATATACGCATAGTACCACTATAGAATCATCATCATCATCATCGTCATAGATGACAAGGCTATTCTGCAACTGCTGCAACGTCCGCACTAACAAAATAAATGCCCCCATCCCCACGTACATCTAATACGCGCTCCGAATGTCATCACAATAACATTTCTGGCAAGACTGCAGAAGAAGAAGAGGAAGAAGAAAGCTGCACACATTCCAGCTTACATACACATATCCTTGACACGAGTCGACAGCAAAAGCATTCTACTCCCTAACATTATTATTACTATTATTATTACTGCCGCTGCAAACTGTGTAAGCTTGCCAAAAATTCCTCACTCAATTCCCTCATGAAAGAGCAGCAGAAAAGAGGAGAAGACCGGCATGTGCTACTCCAACACAGACACACATCCGCCCGCCCACACTCAACCACCTACAAACGGACATCACATAAATGAGGATTCCCACATACTAACTCACATACACACGCTCTGTGTACATACTCAGGACGTGGTAAAAGTGAGAGGGAGAACGTAGAAGAAGAAGAAAAGAAAGAGAAAGAAAAACTTGATGTAATTTTCTCTCGTAGCAATCTAAACTCAACAAATACACATTCTTTCCTTTTTTCTCCTACTGCTACTACTACTCCTCCTTCTGCTCTTCTCTTGGCTTCCACTGAGTAACTTTATCTAGAGGTTACAAGCCCATGGAAACTCTCAACTTTCTCCTCCTATTACAGCGAGAAGGACTCAGTCAGTCAAACAGACATACACACTCGTCTTAACATGTGAAAGTAAAAGCTTGACTTTCCACCGGAGCAAGAGTATGTTATAGAGGGGTCGACAGGAATGAGGCTCCTATTTAGTAGCATAGGAGTAGTAGTAGTAATACTTTCACTCTCTATCTCATTCTTCTTCACTCTCTCATGTATACTATAACACCACTTGTGACTATGGCCACTACTACTTTGCTACATAACTTCCCTACCTCTTCGTCTCTCTCTCTCTATTTCGCGTCACTCGTCTCCTATTCCTTTTAGTTTACTCTGCTCAACCTAAACTAACTAGTTCTGGAGTTTAATAGAAAAACCATCATCAGTATGGTGGAACAGTGGAGAAGAAGAAAGAGGAGAGAGAGAAAGAAAAAAAAGAGCTTTCATTATAACTTGAAATAAAGTACTGCCATAGATTACTCCAAGCACTATTCTGGCCTCTTCTTCACTTCTCCAGTCCTGTTATGCACGTCACATTACACAGAAAAAGTCTCCCATACTCTTTCATCGTTTAAAAGTACACGCTTTCGGCCTATGCACTGATTCTTCCTCCATACATGTCCATTTTTTCTCTCGTACACCTCCTGAGAACATGCCAGCACACAACTATACTGTAAGTCTTCTTACAAATGACTCTTTAAATAAAACCCTATTATTTCTTTCTCTCTCCTTCTAATCAACCCTTTCCATTTCTCCACTTTTAACTTTTCCAATAAGAAAAACAACACAATTAGCTCCCCATATAATAGCCAGACTTGTTCCATACTCTCCCTCTCTCTCTCTCTATCCTTTTACATAGACCGACCGCACCTTCCACACAGTTATTCTTGCTTTCATTCTTCAACTTGTTAAAAGTCTCTCCATATACTATAGTCGTTCCTCTCCACATAAATTACATCGGCAGTAGAAGAGAAAAAAATGGAGCACAAGTAACGACGGCAATATATCACGAAGGAAGGAAAATGTTCACCAAAAATTCCTCTGCTTCTTGTACACACACACACAGGGAAGGAAGCAGAAGCAAGCTCGTAGAATACGAAGGAATAATATAAGAGGAGAAATTAAAGGCTCTCCCTCATCTGTATCATTATTGCCATAGAAATAGTTATACCGCAGTAATTAATTACCAAACTACCATCACATAGTCTTGACATGAAAGGCGAATTTCATTCTGAATGGCCCATTTATTATTAATAGTCATCATCATCAGCCATGTATTATAGGTAGGTATACGTAACTTTAGTGCGCCATGTACTATTAGAGAAAAAATATTTTCTTATCTTACCCGTGCCCAAGAAAAGTATATCGTAGGATTGGCCGTCTGGTGTAGTAGCATTTGTATGCGTTGCTATGGTCGTCAGACGATGAGCTTGTTGAGAGCGAGTCAGGATTGGTCGGCCCAGGATTGGTTGAACCGGTTCGTCCATTAACGTATGCCGATCCACAAAGATGTAATACTGATCCGGAAGTGTGGTCGAGTCATTGACGCAAAGACCTGGCCGCGGCTCGGGAACCTTTACATACACATGAATCCAATCAAACTTTAATTACTTTCTTATATAATTATATAAGTCTCTTCTCTTCAGGCAGACCCTTCTCTCACAATAAAATAACACATACACACACACCTACACATACAAACGAGTAACAATTCCCTACGTACATTCCAGTAATTATACTTTTCCCCTCATTCACATATGCACACAGAAACATACATAAAGACACATGAGGACCAAATTGTAACCAACATCACACATGCGAGCAGCAGAGAATCTCATGAGAATAAACGTGAGCGAGAAAGAAGGGGAAAGCTATGGAGATCCCCAGTTGAAATTAATTATGTGACACCACAATGGAATACCTCTAGCTATGTTTGGTCCTCACATCCACTCACAAATGAAAACAACATCAGAGGAGGTATGAGGATGAGGAGAGAAATTAATGTGATACCTTGGAGCTACATAGCCACTCTTATGATTAACCTCGACTTTGGCTGTTCCAAAAAGCAGAGAGAGAGAGAGAGAGACCAAGGAGAAATGAATCTTGAGGTAAACAAGGTGAAGTAGAAGAGCAGAGGGACTACAAGAGGAGGACGAGGAGAAGGAGGGGTAAAGTGGCAGGAGGAAAAGGCTCACTTATATGCAACTCAAAGGTAAACTTTCAATTTTAATTAAGACCAATTCTACCATAACCTTGGATCTGCCCTAGCGACAGCATATTATTAGATCTCCCTAACATAAGTTCACTAACATAAGTTCAAGACACATATTATTACATTATCAAGATGATGTCTACTTTATAAGATATCCAGAGGGAAATCGAGATAGAACATAAGGACGACTTACACTGCTGCTACTACAACTACTGCTCCTACAACAAGCATACAAACAAACTTTCATAATAACACACCTATACATATCGACCTACTCAAACAACTCCAGTAGTGCCTATCAGATAGGATTGATTACATTCGGAGAAAATGACGCCTCATAGTTCACCTTTTACTCTCACGCTCCTTCAGGCTCCCATCATGTCACAGTTATGTAGAGGAAACAGAAAGGACGACACGATGGAACAAGATTTACTTTTACTTAAGGGCAACTTATGTACATTACACGTGGAAAGAGTGAAACTTCCTCCAACTTATCTAAGCAGAAACGAAGACATATTAATAAAGGGAGCTTGAAGAAAACAGACGAGGCTGTGAGTATAAGAGCGGAGCAAGAGAGAGGGAACGAGATGAAAGTCAGTGAACTTAGACACGGCAAGTTTTCACCGGAACACATCAACATACATAAAATCCTCGTCGTCCCATATACGCCCTTCTACTTTTATGAGAGCAAACACACACGTGTGCCACCTATTCCAGTCCTTATGCATATAACTTTCCTCACACATACACACAATCTTTCTTTCAAAAAACCTGTTTTTTTTCTACCGTTACCTTTTCCGGCGACACTGGAAGCCAGTGCATGTTGGGACTCTCTTGTGCTTTGAATCGTCCATCGAAAACATCCAGAATGTCTCTCATCTTGAACGCACAGATAGCCGAGCCGGTGATACTGTTGGACCCCGTGGTGAAAACACCATAAAGGACCTCTGAGCCCAACTGAGATGTCGGCAGGAGGATTGACATGGATTCTGCAAATAAAAAAAACCCCGGAGGCTTATGTCAAATTCCATCCACTCAACAAAGCAAC
>JAQIWI010002771.1:0-11525 GCA_034698825.1 Deuterosminthurus bicinctus | reverse complement strand
CATTTATGCGGTTCATTGAGGATATTTACTTTTCTGGAGTTTATTCCAAATGTCATCAACTGTTTGCTGGAGCAAGAGGGAAAGCTCGACTTGTTGAGAATTTTGGATTCTATTGTTGATAATGTTAGTGACATCCTCATCATTATGACCTTGCTTTTGGATCTGAGTTGCAGTCAGAAGAAGAGCAGAGAGTGTGGCTTTTAATTGAGCTGCACGCTGGGTCAGTTGAGTCATCATGGTCTGGGTACTGCTCCATTCCGCCACAAACTGCTCACAGGTCGGGCAGAATTGACACGATGTGGACAGGTCGTGGACTTCGCTGTCAAGAACGTTGATTTGAAAACAATTGAGAAAGCTTTGAAGGAGATGTGCTGTTGAGACAAGATTTTCAGAATCTTTTGATAAATTTTCTAGTATCGGTTGACGGCACATCAAGCACCTGCTGAGTGTGCAGTATTCCATGTTAAACTCATCAAAAGATCAAAAGTGGGCAGCCGTCAAAAATATTATACTACTGTAAACGGCACACTTCACATTTTTGAACTTTTGGTACACTTTAATCGCCCCGCTGACCCCAGTACTCCGCTAACCCGCGCGGATTTTTTCAACACTATTCGCCCAAGGTCACCCCGACCCCGCGAGGGGTTTTGCCACTCTATTAACCACGCCTACCCCGACCTCATATGCTCCATGACCCCACGCCCCGACCACGCCCTCCCTTTTGCAACAACCCCGACCCTGTCCTCTCTTTTGCAGCACCCCCGACCCCGTGCTTACTTTTAAAAAACGGTGACCCCTTGCTCCCTCTCCCTCTCCTCGTGCTAAAACCACGAACTTGTGCTCCCTGTTGCAACAACCACGACGTCGTGCTTTCTTTCACAAAAACGTCCAAAAGGTACTTCGAAAAATTTTGTCATCGAATGGGCATTCGTCGTAGAAGAGTTTAAAATATGTAGAGACTGAAGCGTGGATTGTCTGAACAATCTTTCCTCCATGGTGTTAGCTTAGGCAGCCAAATTCTGGAAAAATAAATGCCAGGTCAAGCGACCACGACGGGAATACACCAATTCAACCTCTAGTCGGACCACTCTTGCACCACTTGTAACTTCAGTCTCAGCATGGAGTCGTCTTCATCAAAGACCGGAATTGAGGTTACCATAACTCGTGATCGAACCTCTACTGGCTTCCTCTTCAATGTTACGCCCTAGTTAGCTGCACACTACACTACACTACACATACACATATGATAAGGGACCCTAGCTGCGCAAAGGAAGCCAAGAAGAAGAGAGAGCAGAAGGAGAGAAGCGAAGGACGAAAAGAAGAAGACCTGAAGGGCTCTGGAAAAAAAGAAGGGCCAGTCGAGTGTACGCACTCGGCCTGTGCGTTGTGTTTTGTGTGTGTGACGTGCAAGTACGTTCAAAGTGTGACTACGGTGATAGGGAGTGAAGCCAAACGGATGAAGTTATAAGTGACTGGATCTACTTCACAAGGAAACGGTATGAACTAGTGATGTTAGATTAATCAATCTTAATCTGAGATCGCCAGTAAGAGCTCCTCTATGAGCCGTGCCTCCTGTCGGCCTCAAATGGGGCCTATCGATGTAGTGTTATGCTGCCAATGGTGATAGTTTTCAAATAGATAGCCGTACAGTTGACTTGATGCTTTGATATTTTAGTGCATGGGAACGGGTGGGACCGCCCGAACTCCGATTAAATGTTGCGTAACATGATTAAAGAAGTGACACTCGTCATAGTATCAGAAGGTTTTTTGCAAAACTTGACTTTTATTGAACTTCAGAGGGCGTTCACTTGTAATGTTGTAGCCGTTGTTGTATATGGAGACTTGGAAGTTTTCTCTTTCCTCTAGTTCAGCTGCCCGAGTGCTTTTTATTGCAGCATCAAAAACTGAAGGATACAGCTATCCAGACAAGGCGGTTGAGCTGTTGATACTTCCACCAAAGGCCCTAGTTTGCAAGGCTCAGGGGTGATTACACGATCCATAACGGACGTGTTAGCAGCAACTGAGGCTTGCTCCGCTTCCTTTGTTACGCTGCTTATGTCAAAATCCTCATCAGCCCGTGACAAGGCTTGGCAGCTAGAGGTACTAGAGGCTACGAAGCCTCGCTACGTTGACATTCTCTCCATCGGTTCCTTTTCTCTGTCAGTGAGTGTCTTGTACTCAATTTCATTAGAAGACTGACTATAGACTTGCCCTCTTCACTCTTTGAATGATCTGAAGTTGAGGGTTTCATGGACTCTTCACTTTTCTCATCCTCTATAATATTCTTATCAGTCCCACTGTCAGATTGTGGTTCCTCTACCAATGGTTCGGACACTGCTTCATCTTCTGAACTCGTAGGTGGTTGAGTCTATCCAACTTTAGAGACAGGTTATTGTTGAAAAAGGTTAGGTCAGGTCTCCACACGTGTGCATCATTCAAAGCTCTTGTCGCTTCATATAACTCCTTGGCAAGTGGCGTTGCAGGGACGCTTAGATTCATTACCCAAGAGTAGGCCCATGACAAGACACTTGCCGCTCTACTTGGCTTTGAACCACCACTGGAATTACTTAGACTGCAAGACTTACTTGTTAAAATTGTCTTCTGAGTGACCACCACTGTGGCTTGACCACGAACTACACCTTCCGACTGCTTGGAAATTGCTAGTCTTTGCCATTGTTATTTTGATTTGTCCTTAAGGTTGCTTCTCTACTTCACTTGGCTGAAAAACAGTCTAAGGAACTAGCACCGGTATTTGCTCCTGCTCTTGGCATGATGCAGCTGAATCGACTCTTAAAGCTGGCAGTGAATCGGTGCCACTAGACAGACTAGATTCTTCTTCACCTAGTACTTTAGCAGGTGAATGTCTCGGTACAGACTTCTTGCTAACCAGAGAGTCTTAATGGTGGAGTGAGTGAATCTGTCCCACCATCATCGTTCCTATATTACTGCACATATATATGAAACACGCATGCAAGAATGCTCCCCTGTGTTCTTCGTGACTTAACGTGCGTCAAGTGGGTTTCAGGTTAGATTGATGGTTTGATCATGGCATGTTTCCTGATTAAAATGAAAATCATCCGAAACAGAGATGAGACAACAGAGCATTGCTGTTAGTCACTGTGTCGACGCGTGTGTCAATGTCTTAGCGCTGGATAAATGCTTGGTGTCATGCACGGAAATATGTGGGTCATTCCAGACAAAGTTGAACACATCGCAACGCAGTTGATGTAGAAACAGTCGACAAAACCGCACGTCACCAAAACAAAGTGACGGACACAATGAACAAACAAACACGCAAGGTTCTGTTGACAGTAGCCATTCTCATGCTCACACCAGTCCTTATGATACTGATCACACTTATGCTGGTGTTAACAATAATACATCCCCTCACACACAGACACTGGATGCTAATTACCCTCATATACATGCCAGTACGCAACGCAATCCAACACCGCTCCCACCCCGATTTCGTGTGGTCACATTTAGTTATATAGCAACATTCATCATCATGTGAATTTTACTCTATTTTCAGATGAATTCCTTGGTGGATGCATCCCACCAAGGAAGTTACATGATACAAACTCCGTCCGTAACATCCACTACGAGGTCACGAATATTGCCACACAAACTAGCTTTGCCTTATAGTGCACATCTTGCACCGCCCATTAACCACGTACATAATCCTTAGCAAATCACTGATATCTATTCGGAACCACGCCCGGCTAGGGATCGACAAAAATAAATGCCCTCCCAAAATGTCCTGGAAAGTGCCCAAAATGCCCAATATGCCGGGCATTTTCAAACTCCCGATAACGGAAAACGCATTTTTGGCATGTTCCGGCTTGCGGGCAGAAAACCTAGGGCATTTTGATTTTGTCGAGCCCTAAGTGTATGAATAAGGTTAAATATCGTCAGTTAGATTTCTTCGCACACTGTCTTTGCGACAAACATTGGGGTTACTAGCTAATTTATATCCTGTAATGTCAAGCTGCCTACGGCAAATTGCCTTCAAATGGAAATGAGATTAGATTCACTAGATGATACATCAGCTATGTTTTGACAAGATTAATCCAATACTTGTACTTATTACTATTACTGATGACTTTATAGCCATCGAGCCGCTCGTCGTACATACGTGCATATGCCCCGCGTGATTGTAATCGAAGTTGGTGCATTTTCAATAAATAAAATTTGCCATCCTTCAATAGTTTCTTTAATTTAACAGATTTGTTTATTTTATTTTACATAATGGATCGAGTTTCGTGCATCGGCTATAATTTTTGCTAGAAAGAGTAATGAAAGGAAAGCTGATCCAATATTATCATCATTACAATTTTGCTTTGTCCATGCAAGCGAGTCGAGGATGGTGGCAAATTTTCAAGGGGTTCGTCAGATTTTGAATATTTTTTTCTACTTGCCCTTTGCCTTGTTTGCACTCGGGTACCTATTCTCAAAATATCAGTTGGACCACGCACGGAGATTACATTGTGGCGTTGGGGCCAAGTTTTAATACAACCAAACGCGGGGTTGGGGTAAAAAAAATTGTAAAACTTTCTCTGTTGTATTGGGGTCTTGCAAAAGGAACCACAGGTTCGGTATTTTAGCACGAGGGAGCAAGGGTCAATAGTTTTGTGAAAGAAAGCACGGGGTCGGGGTTGTGGGAAAATAGAGGGTTGCTTCAGGTCGGGGTTGTTTCAAAAGGCAGGACGGGGTCGGGGTAGATAATGTTTCAAAACCCCCCGCGCGGGATCGAGGTGAGCTGGGGCAAATAGTGTGGAAAAACCTCGCGCGGGTTAGTGGGGTAGGCGGGCCGGTAAGAGTGAACAAGACGAGATGATAAGGTAAAACAAACATTTTGAATGCGTTTTGAATACTGCGCCGATTTTCTTGGCCCCATAAGCTTTCTGTGAATTCTGATGTTCATACGATGGTTTCAGACGACCCTTGACCAATTTCAATTTCCAATTTTGATGTTCCCAGAAAGAAGTGCAGTTTGATTTCAAGAATTATGTTAGAAGTTATGAATTGAATGAATCAAATCGAGCCGTGTCTTTGGACTTTAAGACTCCTTTACTGCGAGGATGATCTGATCTATTGAAATGCAGCTTAATAATTACTGAGAGAAAAACTTTCAGTCTTCTAGTTGTATGCTTGCAATTATCTTTTCATTACAAGCTATGTGTATTAGGCCAATCCCTTTTATTTTTCATTGAAATCTTGGGAATGTTCCCTACAGGATCCTTGAATGGGCTTTTTGTACAAAAACATCATGGAATGAAAACTATTTGTTGAGAAGTCACCGTGTTCTTTCTTGAAGTCAAATTGACTATTTTCGTCGCATAGAAAAAGGTCGCTCATTTGATAACCTTACTCACACGTCGAGATTGAGGCTGGATACCGTGCGCAGTTTGGCGATGGCGTGTTAACAAATTTGAACATCGAAATTTCATCCCACAAACTTGACACTCCATCGGCAATTCGCCAGTATGAATCCGGAGATGATCTTTAAAGCTTTTGCGAGCTGAAAACTTTTTACCGCAATATTCACACTGGTATTTCTTCGCCTCCTCGCCAAATTGATGAATCTCAATGTGAGTTTTTAAACTTTCTTTGCAGTTGAATTGTTTGTTGCAGATGGGGCAGTTCATCGGAGTAGTTTTATGGAGTTTTACGTGCTTTCGATAAGTAAATTGATTCAATAGTTCAAGCCCACAAATTTCACATGCGATCTTTATGGGCGGGGCTGTAAACAAAGAGTATTAGCTTACAGATTTTTCAAGGCTACTACTTTTGTTAAGTTGGAAGGAAAGAAAACTTACCCAAGTCAACATGCTGGGTCCGTATGTGTGAGACCAGTTGTGGTAAAAGGGATTTTTCAGTTCCACACGACTCACACTTGAACTTCCCGTCCACTTTAAGTATTTTATACTTTCCTCCGTAGAGCCATTCGGTGTCACTTGTTTTAACAGCCTTGAATTTTAGTTTTTCTGCAATGTAAGGTCAACCATTTACACTTGTCATCAGATTCAACTATGCATGCGATGTTGTATAAAGTAGCCTTACCTTCTGCAGTATAATGAAAACTTCTAATGTGTACAAGTACGCTATGTATGCTGGTGTTCCCCTTAAAGTTACAGGCGCTACAATAATAGCATTTATCCACATCGTTCAAGTTGAGGCCATACCCGTTGTACTTGAATCTGTTGGGTCCATCTCGTAGGACGACAGGATGACTTTGATTTTTCTCTGTAATAAGTGTTCTTATTGAGAATGTTGTCAGAATAGTACTATGATACTGATGGCTTACTTGGACAATCATAAGTTATACTTCCAGCTTCGACCTCCATTTCCTTAGATTCTACAGAGCCTTGCAAACTGGAGTCATGACAATTACTATCTTCATCTGCTGTTTTGATTCGCATTCCAAAGATTTGCTCAAGTGTCTCCTCATTTTTCAATGGGTCTTCCTTTGGCAAGTAGTCCTTGTCACAATCATGATTTTCACGCTCCCAATAATCCCACATCTCGTCATCATTGTTGGTATTATTACCAACCGACAACAAAGGTTCGATTTTTGGTAAGAGTGGAAGTTGAATATTTGTTCCACATTCCCAATGATCCCACACCTCGTCCACATTCTCAGAATCAACTGCCAAAGGATCCAGTTTTAGTACCGGAGGAGGTGGAATCTTATCTACCATGACCTTGACCAAGTATTCTGCAATTAAAATAAATTTACATTAAAACATGTGGGACCTTCCAGGGGTCATTGGGCATGGTTACTTTGTTGGAGTTCATTCCGAATGTCACCAACTGCTTGCTGGAGCAGGCGGGGAAGCTCGACCTCTTGAGTATTCTGGATGCTGTTGTTGATAATTTCAGTGACATTATCACGATTGTGCTCTTGAATTTCAGGTGCAGACAGAAGAAAAGCCGAGAGTGTGGCTTTTAATTGAGCAGCACGTCGGGTGAGTTGAGCAATTTGGGCCTGGGTGGTGCTCCATTCTGCAACAAACTGCTCACAAGTCGGGCAGAATTGACATGATGTTGACAGGTTATTGACTTTGCCGTCAAGAACATTGATATTGAAACAACTGAGAAAGTCTTGTAAGCGGACTGCGTTCGAGACTTGTTTTTCAGATTCTATTGAAGAACTTTGCAGTATCGACCGACGGCATATCAAGCATCTGCGATCTCTAAGGCTGTTTTCCATGCTAATCTTATGAAATTAAGTAACTTTTTGCAATTTAGAAAACTGTTACATGTTCGGTTAGTGCTGGAAAGTTGACATTTGCCACTGGAAATCGAATGAAAGTTCTAGAGTCAAAAGCAGAAGTCGATGCATTCATAAACTCCGCCTATTTATTTTGCTTGCATTCCCCCATTCTAGCTTTATACGGAACATTGAGCATCAATCACCTTTAAGTTCAAAGATGTATCAATAAATCTTATTTACATGGAATGTCCATCAATCGTTGATCCTGATCATATTACGAGTTCCGCGCTGACCTAACTTATGGACCCGTTGGCGATGCTTTGACAAGGCGCAAGAATATCTAAACCTCTTCCCACAAACATGACACTCGTGCGGTTTCTCGCCGGTATGAATCATCACATGAGTTCTGCATTGTGCACGGATAATAAACTTTTTCCCGCAATATTCACACTGATATTTTTTGGCCGCCTCGCCAAATGCGTGAATTTTCAAGTGCCTCTTGAAGCTTCGATCGTCCCAAAATCTTTTATCACAGGTGGGGCAGTTCTTCGGTTCGGTTTGATGTTTTCGTAAATGTTTTTTATAAGAATTTTCATTGATTAGTTCCTTTCCACAAACTTCACAAATGACCTTTAGAGCTGCGTCTAAAAACAAAAAGTCAATTATTAGACAATTATTATGGGCTGAACAAGTGCCAATTTACCCGTATGATGCTTATTGATGTGATGACCCAAATTTCTGCGAGGGCAGGAGATTTGGGATTGACAAATCCCACAGGTGTACATGTTATCAGCGGGATTGAATGTGTAAGGCACAGACTGATATACTCCTTGAATTGCTACAGAATTAAAAAAAAGCGTTCATCATGTCACCTTCGATTTTAGACAAACTTTTTTACTGGCACTCACGAGTTGGATCGTGGACGGGCGGCGTGTCAGTAACCGGCAAAGGAGCTGCTACTTCATCAGGACCTTGCATGTCAACATGTTGGGTCCGTATGTGCCTAATCACGTCACCAACACGAGATTTTTCAGATCCACACAACACACACCTGAACTTCTCACCCACTGCAGTTATTTTATACTCTCTGCCATAAAGCCATTCCCCTTCATTTATTTTAACTGTTGTGAAGTTTTGTTTGTCTGTAATATTAAGAATATAATGTACATTTTTTTTGCAATTTTTCATGAGATCCAATACAATGGTCTACCTTCTTCAGTATAGTGAATCTCTCTAATATGGGTAAGAACGCTATGTATTTTGGTGGTCCCTTTGAAATCACATGCCCCACAACAATAGCATCGATCTTGATTATTCAACTTGAGGCTATGTCCGTTATACTTGAATGTGTTGGGCCCATCTGGAACGGCGAAACTCTTTCGTTGCTCTGTTAAATATTTTAATGAGAGTGGAAGCTTTAAATTACCTCACAAAACCCACAAAGATCCTTTCATATATTGCGTTCATCTCTCCGTAATATAATTTACACATACCTGTTTTAGTCGATGGTTTTATAAAATGACGACCGATATGATGCTTGATGGACAACATTTTCGGTAAACTTTTGAAGCCACATGTATCACAAGTATAAGTCTGGTCCTCTTCGTTCCGTTTGAATGACAATCCTTTATATGTAAACCTGTTCGGACCGTCAGAAATGACGATTGCCCTGTTTCTTTCTAAATTATTATTTTTTGGGACAATGTAATAACAATAAGCTACTATCGGAAGAACACACAGCTGTACAAGGTCTCCTTACTTGGCACATCCTTCCGACGTTTTCGTCTGACTTTAGTCTGAATCTTTGATTTCAGATTGGTCTTCGTTTCTTCAAGCTCTACAGAGTTAAGCCCATTGGAATCGTATCTGGCTTTCTCCTCTGACTTAGTACTCATTTCAAAGATTTGTTCAGATGTCTCCTCATCATCGAGCCATTCGCCGTAACTTGTTTGAACTCCAGTCAATTTTTGTTTTTCTGCAATGTAAAGTCAACAATGTACAGTTTGCAGTAGATTTTCCCTGCAATGTACAAAATTAGTTTACCTTCTTCAGTATAGTGATTCTTTCTGATATGGCTAAGAACAGTATGTATGTTGGTGGTCCCCTTAAAATCACAGGCGCCACAATAATAGCATTTATCTCCATCGTTCAAACTGAGCCCATGGCCGTGGTACTTGAACTTGTTGGGTCCGTCTGGGATTATGACAAGGTTGGAATGTCTTCGATAAACCTGTTGACTTTTTCTTCTGCCTTTAGTCTGAGTATTTGATTTTCGACTGGCCCTTCTTTCCTTCAGCTCTACAGACTCACCCCCATCGGAGTCAACAGAGCTGGCTTCCTCTTCTGTTTTGATTTTCATTTCAAAGTTTTGATCGGATGTCTCCTCATTGTCCATTTGGTCTTCACTTGACAAGTACTCAGCATCGGAATCATCATCGCCCCTCCAATCGTCCATAGGCTCGTCATCACTGTCACAATGGCCCGACAAAGGATCAAGTTCTTCATGATTCAACTTGCTTGGTTGACAGGGAAGTTGAATCTTGTCCACCATAACGCTGACCGAATATTCTGCAATTAAAATCCATTCGTATTAAAACTTGCTTGACCTTCAAGCGGTTCATTGAGCATATTTACCTTTCTGGAGTTCATTCCGAATGTCATCAACCGTTTGCTGGAGCAGAAGGGGTAGCTCGACCTCTTGAGAGTTTTGGATTCTATTCTTTATAATGTCCGTGACATCATTATTATAATTTTGCTCATGGATACGAGGTGCAGATAGAAGAAGAGCAGAGAGTGTGGCTTTCAATTGAGCAGCACGTCGGGTCAGTTGAGTCATTTGGGTCTGGATGCTGCTCCATTCCGTAATAAACTGCTTACAAGTCCGGCAGAATTGACATGATGTGGACAGGTCATTCACTTCGCTGTCAAGAACATTGATATGAAAACAAGTGAGAAAGTCTTGCAGGAGAGTTGCGTTTGAGACAAGTGTTTCAGGATATCTTGATAAATTTTCTAATGTCGATCGACAGCAGATCAAGCATCTGCTAATAGGTGTGCAGTCTTCCATGTTAAACTTGTCAAAAGGTCAAGGTTGCCAGCTGTCAAGTCTCTCAAATGTTGCATATTTCTATTTTTGGAATTTGGAACGTGAGAAAGAGAAAAAGTGTGAACATTTTGAATGCGGTGGAATACTGCGCCGAAAATGTTTCTTGCATTACCCCATTTATATATAAAGTCGTATACTAAAATTATTTATTTCATGATTCGCATATCAGACTTCTCATTAGTTGATCCTCATCAATTTACGGGATGCGCGCATGATCCCATGAGCTTGCTCGCGATGCAATGACAATTCTGAAGAAGACCGATACTTCTTCTCACAAATTTGACACTCGTGTGGCTTTTCCCCGGTATGAACAAGCACATGCTGTCTATATAGATTAGCGTAATAAAACTTTTTCCCGCAATATTCACACTGATGGTTTTTCAACGCCTCGCCAAATGTATGAATTTTGAGGTGCCTGTTGAAATTGTCGGTGTTTGTAAATGTTTTATTGCAGGTGGGACAGTTCTTTGGCTCCATTTGATGGACTTTTAAATGATGTTGGTAGCCTTCTCGATTAGATAGTTCCTTCCCACAAATTTCACATATGACCTTTAGAGCTGCGTCTGAAAACAACAAGTAGTAACTTAGAGAGTTCTTTTAGGCAGAATGTTTGCCAATTTACCCGTGTGACGCTTTCTCATATGACGACCAAAACTTTTCCGAGAGGTAGCCACTTCCGTTTGACAAATCCCGCAGGTGTACTTGTTATTTATGGGGTTGAATATGTAAGGCACAGACTTATAATGTCCTTGAATTGCTACAAAATGAAAAGAAACGTTCATTATGTCACATTGACTTTTTGTTTCGAGTTTTTTTGCTGGCACTCACGAGTTGAATCATTCATGGATGGAGTGTCGGTAGCTGGCATAGGAACTAGTACTTCGTCAGGGTCTTCCATGTCCAGATGCTGGGTCCGTATATGATAAATCAAGCCATTGAGATTGGTGACTGCTGACCCGCACAACACACACTTGAACTTCTCACCTACTCGAAGTATTTTATACTTTCCTCCGTAGAGCCATTCGTTGTCATTCATTTTAACTGCCGTGAAGTTTTGTTTGTCTAAAATGTCAAGGCAATATTGCTCAATTTTTTGTCCAATTCTTATTCAGACTTAATAAAATAGTTTACCTTCTTCAGTATAGTGAAGCTCTCTGATATGGACAAGAACGGTATGCATATTGCTGGTCCCTTTAAAATCAC
>JAQIWI010002770.1:0-11525 GCA_034698825.1 Deuterosminthurus bicinctus | reverse complement strand
TATTAAATTTGTTCGAATCAGTCCAGTGCACAGGGCGTAAGTTGTGACTTTTGTGCCAACTAGAAGTTCAGCAAGATATTTTGAGAAAATTGCCAGGCATAATTTTGAATTTGAGTACGGTGTGAATAAACCAAGCTGCTGGTCCTCCATCATGATGTTGTCCAAATCGAGAATAGCTAACGGAACCGTAGATGACGAGAGGAAAACGATTCTGGCAAAAAAATTATTAGAGACCGCATTTACATATGTAGGAAATTCACAGTGGTTATTTACCTTCCATGGTCGGCTTTAATGAGCCAATCTAGTAGAAGACGAGAAAGAAGATAGCTTCCGAGGTAATTCACACCTATGTGCTTCTCGAATCCGTGATTTGTAAAAGAAAACTTGTGGCTGAAATATCCCGCATTATTAACCAATACGTCAAGGTGGTTATAACGGCGTTTAAATGCATCTACGAATTTGTGGATCGACTGCAGGTCGGCCATGTCAATGCTCATAATTTCCTATGCAAAAATATCAATAGTTTAGATGTGTGAAATTCTACTTTTGAAGCACTTAAGCGCCTTTGGAAGTACTTTTCTTGATAATTATTTCAATTTGTACATCTAACATGCAAAAGATGAGCGTTAAAAATATTACCAAATTTGCTTGTGGAACAGTGTTTAGAATATCTTTTCTAGCTTCTTCAGCTTTCTGGAGGTCACGACACGCCATGACGACTTTGGCCCCTCGACGTGCAAGCTCCAAGGTAGTTCTCTTTCCGATGCCTTAAAAAGATTTAAAAACGTTGATGTGCTTTTACGTTGTACCTCATATCTCTGTCGACAGCTAGCTCTCACCTGAGTTGCTTCCGGTAACTATCACTATCTTTCCATTAATCGGCCTCTCATCACTCTTAACTTGTTCATATTTTTCCTGGTTTAAATTTCCAACGGTTAGAAAATGATCATATAATAACCAAATCAAATTTAAAAAACTATAAATGATCGCCAATACAGAAAAAAACGTACGCTGTACCCTATTCATATTGCTAGAATTGCAAGATACAGAATATACAGCAAAAACTTGGTAACCGCTTTATTCTTAAGGAAACCTAAGACGTTGTTCACAGGAATAGAACTGAGACATTATATGTATGAATTCTGTTTATATACCTGCCTTTGTACCTGAATACGGCAACTGAAGCCTGATTGTTTAAATTTAATGATAGGGATACTTAAATTTGGATTAGGCAAGCAGCAGTGCGTAACTTTACGATCGTGGAAATAAGACGATGGTGGAATCAATGGTCAATATACAGTTGGGCAGCCAAGCATGGAGCCTAGTCGGAACTACCGTGACGCACACAGTAATCCGAAAGTCACACGTGACGTCAACAGCTTCTCATTATATTTTTTAAGAACCTTATTAATAGCTGATTTAAATCCTGAATATTCGAGAACATCGAAAGCAAGCGTTACATGAATTCAGAATTGCAATGTGATTGCACGAACTAACGACCTACTTGGAAATATTACAATGCTCAGTTCAATGGAGTACCAACTTGCATGTTGACAGCAAATTACAATTAATGATGGCATTTAAATTGATTAAATCGATCACAACTTAGGACTAGTTTTAGGAATGGGAGTCTTGCCAAATGGAATCTGGCGGAAATTTTCTGGAAACTTGCCGCAGTTCAGGGAACTTTCGAAATCATGACCTATGGGAACCTTCATGGAATTCTTCATTTCGCAGGCAATTATTCCCAAAAAACGCAAATAACGTCATATTCACTGACTTCAATGCAGCCCATTTGTGTTTTTTAGAACGCCCATCGCACTTTTTCGGGCCACAACTGATGCACGTATGCTGTAAATGATTCCTGGACAACTGCAAGCTCACTGGAAAGGAGCTTTACTGCAGAAATTGCGGTCTTTATTGCTGGAATATTGCAACTACGAAACAAAGTCGTCGATATTAAAGGCCTCGTTTTGCTTCGGCCCTATCAACTGTGAGACCGATCAACTTATAAAATTCTGGCCTAATGGAGGGGTTAAAGCCGGAGGTGTTTTCACTGGAGGGGTAAAAGCAGGAGACCTTACCCCGGAGGATTATCTCGTAACTTCAATTGAAGTTTCGGACCACGTGATATCTTAAAATCATCCAGAAAATTCACAATGTGTGCCAAATACATTAACTTAAACTGCTGTCAAGTCAAAGACGGTGACGGGGTACCAGGGTCGGAAAACGCAAGAATGCATTGCAGGCGGGGGTCAATTTAGTGTCACTTACTAAGCCAAGTTAGAGCACAACATCTTGGGTTAGAGTGAGTTACCGGGAACAAGTTAGAGTTATTAAACGCCGGGCCTAAAATAAAGGTTGGGGTGCACCCGGGTGTTGGTTGTTGTCCAAATTTCCTGAATACCTGTTAGAAAAAATCAAGTCATATGAGCTTGAACTATTTCCGACAGCACAGATATGTTTATTTTAGTAGTTTCCAAAGTTTTACGAACTATTTTCAAAATTCACTTAGAAGTAAGGAATTAAAGTCAACACGTGGGAAACATGTTGCAGGAAACTAAAGACTGGAGACCACATTGGGATAACTTCAACTTTTACATTTTACGACTCGCTTTAGTCACGCACATTTACGATGGATTACGGTAGAAAACCGTCGGTTTTTTCAGCCAATGCCAATATTTTTCTCGTCAATGTTTTTAGCGTAGGTGATCACAATAATTGATGATTTAAAGCTGAAAGTCACAATCAGATTTTTTGTGTGACGTGAATTATTGGCATGACCAAAAGTGACAATCTAATGAAAAAACAACTCTTAAACAAATCAGCGAAAATGCAGCGTAGTAGTACAAAAATATTCTTGTATAAATTTGCATAAAAAACATCGAAATGAGCTGTGGGAGACAATATTGATTGCCACAAATGGGCAGCCTATCCATGGGCATTTTTTTGGTGGGCACAACGATTGCACGAGCGCCCACACTTGCGACAAAACTTGCGGGCATGGCATGAAAGTATTTTTTTCATCAAATTGCTTCGGGTATGGCGGGCTTTAAGAAAACTCATGGGCCACACCTGCGGTTCAAATGAAATTTATTTTCTATGAAATCAAGCTGAGGTTTGAAAAATGGTTGAAACAGATTAATAGCATCAACAAGATGGTTCAGCTGCTGCAGTTTCAGCATATCGATTCATAGGTCAATGAAATTCCAGCAATAAGAACTTCATCATATTTTCCTAAGCTGGTGTAAAGATCACAAAAATAAGGCATCGCGTTTGGGCTTTATGGTACCCTGAAATCATGTATCAGGACTTTGGCCCCACCCTGTAGTTTCAAAACGATAACATATGGAGCAAGTTGTTAATGTGTTCATGTTATCCACCGCTGAGACTGCTTAAGCTCAACACAGTTTGAATTTGTCTTTGATTATATCTATCTGTAGGTAACACAACATACAAGAAGAAGCTTCATGCGCTTCTGCATATTTGCATATGGTGGTTCCAACAATAAACCTCGCAATTTAAGTTGTGGATAGTTTTAACGCAAAAAAAAATACAAGGATTTGCGGATTAAAACTACAGATGAAAAAATTGGCAGTCGTTCCGCGTTCCCAAAGTTTCGCACGTTTTCCTTAAGAACATACCTGTGGGACAATGCGTTGCGTAACGTCCGTGTAAAATATGTAATCCTTAGTTTTTTTATGACAAGAACCAGTAGGATAACAATTACAAGTCGTCAGATTTCCAACTAAAAATTTCGCATTTTCTCAAATCTGGTCTTACACTAGAGTCTAATCGTATTTAGATTTGTATAAATACAACAGCTCACGCTCATTGTCTATTGTGTCCTATTCAGCGTTCAAAAAGCAGCTCTGGGTATTTTTCAAAATGCATTCAACAATTTTTTTCGAGATTGGTTTTGCTGTTTTCGTAATTTATTCGAACAGTTTTGGACTTGGTTTTACTAATCAAAGCGAGGTAAGACTTTTAAATGAGTATTTTTCAGAAACTCTTAAGTTGATTTTTATTGGTTAATACAGATTATTGACCCAGCCGCAGCCGTGTTAGGAAATTTTACGACGCAGGCTTTTCAAGATCAGTTGAGTAACCGGACCGATTGGGATACGTGGGAAATTGCACCCGAAGTCATTAAGATAAACTATTACAGAGTTGGCTTAGATGAAGATGGATCAGTTGGTAATAAGATTATTACTTTTGTCTTGTTTTATATTTTTCAACCACCTGACATCTCCTTTCAAGTTTACTGCTTGGAGTTTGGCAAAGCCGACTTTGCGGCGATTGCTGAACAAAATGAAACAGCCCTAAGAGAATTCTGGAAGCATCATGAACAGTTTTTAAGACGAATTGAAGCAGACAGTGAACTGAATGACAAACAAGGAATTGTCCTCATTTTTGATTTTGACAGGTTCGGCCTTCGCACATTTTCCTCAAGAAAAGGTAAACCGTAAATCTGTACCTTTATTGTTAAACATAAAATTTGAGATCGTTTCATTTTAGGCATTGAACTCGCACTTAATACTATGAAGTCACTTGTTCGTATAAATAAGGCGGTTGATCATGGATATGCAGTACATGGTTAGTCATTTGATGATTAAACCTAATCAAATACGTACTGATTTGTAAAACTGAAATGTATCATTTTTCCATTACAGTGAACTTTCTTGTGGAGTCATTCTTGAATATTGCTCGGCCATTTCTTGGTGACATTCTCACTAAATTTGAGCTTTATGGAACCAAAGCCGAATTTTGGAAGCCAAAACTGATTCAAAACATACCGCGGGATCAACTCCCAGAAAAGTTCGGTGGAATCAAAGATTGGAAAGAGATGCCGTGTCAAGTTTTTCCGCCCTCTATGTAAATCATTACTTTTATTGTAGTCTCAGTGAGTATGGAAATTTTCAGTTCTGAGAAAGTGTCACAAAAATAGTTTTCAGATTTGTTGTCTAATACGTAGTAAAAAATGTTTTCGAATCTTTTCAAAATTAAATAAAACGTGGTACAATGGAAGAGTGATTCTAATTGAAGTAAACATTTTTGTAGTTTTAACTCGATCATTTTCGGGTTAACATTCGTTCTCTTAGAAGCTACAGCATTTAAAAAAAAGTCCTCTGATAATTGAACACAACTATACTAATTACAGTACCCAAGCCTTTTAGCCAGATTTATTTACATCCTCACCGTAGTGAGTCTGACAGGTTTCTCATGTCTTGGGATAACCTGCAGCATATGAGCCAATGTTATTTAGTTATATATAGTGCATGGAATTCTGGCAAATCTAATGAGCTTTATCTCAAGTAATATTACTGGGCACTGGTAGCTGCAGCCACTCTCAATCGTTATCTGGCATAATGCGTTCTGAAGTAATGTATACTTTACAATCTGCATTGCTATGAATCCTTATTAATAACACTTATCGTATCTATTGAAAAATATGAGCACCATGAGCACTACCAAAAAATTCCGTTTCTTCGGACTGCATAGTTGGCACTAGAGAGCTGAAACTTTCGGTAAAGCTCGAGCACTTACCTTAGCTTACATACCTAAAGTTTGGAATCAATTACCTCACCCAGTCCTCTTCGTTGAGGAGAAATCCCAAAATCCCATGCCATAGAATTATAAGCTTTATTGTTTTGTTTTTTGTGATTTCTGGTGCCAAAACAAGATATTTTCCAACTAATACTGTACTAAACTGTCCTGATGAGGTCTTTACAACAGTTTTGGTAAGTAAAGTTGAGCTTAGCTTACCACTCACGACTTTATATTACGCTTTCAATGTCAGGTTCATTAACATGGGAATTTACGACTTTCTTTTTAAAAGCCAGTGTCATTTAGTGACCTGTGGGAATTTTTTTACTATTGAATCCAATATATATGCTTTACAGTACGGAGAACTCAGTGCACAATGTGTCATCAATCACCAATGAAAAGTCGGGACCATTGAAATTGAAACTGAGGTCACAGACTTCAACGAGAATGCATCAGACCCGACAAGACATTATGTTTAGCAGTTTAACATGTCATGAACAGGGCAGGGTGTGCCAGAGAGGAGACTTGACACTTTTAAACTTGATTTACTTCGAGAGTTTCAGAGCTACAGACATTTTGGGTACGTATTTTGAAACTAAAGTCTTGGGGTACTTGTTTAATCAAGCAATCATCAAAATTGGCCAACAATTGGCTGAGGTATGCCAATTCGCAGAAAACATCTTGATTTTAACGTGTTTTATGGGCTATTTTTGGCCATTTTGGAAACTTCACTGCATCACTTGGCAAGGCAGTTTGACAGAGAAAGGCTGTCTTTCCCACGACCCTTGCGTCGCTGAAAATTAATCTCACTTTCATGACGGCATTCGAAAATTATAACAAAAAAAAGAACGTGAGAAATTTTTCAAGGCTTTTTGCTTACAAATAATATAAAGAAATTGTCAAAACAGGATGCGCCAATGTTACTGAGATGTAATCCTGGAGGAAGTCTATCAAAAGACGGATTAAATTAAGACTTTCGCTTACATGGAATAATAAAATTTGGATTATCTGAGTCACATTGCGTGTCATTATTTTCATCATCGTGGAAATGTGAATAACTGAGACGGATGTGCCACTGGAGACTTGATGCTTCCATCATATTTTGCATAGTTCAAGGAAATTTGAGTAAGCTGTTGAGCAGTCAGGCATAAAGTCTGATGGTGGTAACTATGAAGCATAATCTAATCCGGGAGTCACATGTGACGCCAGCAGCTTCTCATTTTATTTTTTTTAAAATTCTGAGCGGCTGATTAGAATCCTGAACTATAATGGACATGAAGTGGAACCGTGTCTCGAATGCGGAATTGCAATGTGACTGCAAAAATCAACACTTCTCTTGAATAATATTGCGATGTTCAGCGGCTGCTTGCATGCCGACTGCATAAGAAAACCAATGATAGCATTTAACTCGATCGGACTAAACCCTGATGAGTATAAGACGGGCGTCGACGTCACAACATTGCATTGGCTACAAGAATTAGTAATAAGATCTTGAAAATTCGAAGTGGTTCATATTTCATAAAGTCAACTAGCTCACAGTTTTGTGGCATGCAGGGTTGCTTATAATTATTTAGCTACAGCTATTATGGAATGAACATGGAGGAAGTGAATATCTGTATCGCGTACACTTGATGTTTTACTACCTAAAAGCTTTAGTACAGACATCCAGGGGACAGTTTACACTTTTAAACCTGAATAACTTCTAGAATTTTGAAATCATAGACATGACGGGTACCTCGAAACTAGAGGTATCGTATTTTGTTGATCAACCTCAGTTTTATTCATAATTTTCAAATCTTCCAATTTTGAGTGTCGGGGTAAATTCGCTATACACAGATAAGGTTGGACCAGGCTGAAAAAGCCTCATTTCATGCCATTCAATGTGTCAGGTCATATAAAATTATTTTTGCTTCTTGTTTTCTTAATGCAGCTACGTATGATTCATTAAAGTAATGCTCATTTTGCAAGTTCATTTTTAAGCTTTTTCTTTAAAATGATTATTATGTCCGCTAAAAATCATTCAAGATTGTCACTAAATGCAAATGAAAGTATTCAAACTATACTTTTAGTGAACTGCAAAGTGCAGACGGCGAGTATATGCAAATTAAATTGTGAGCATATTCAACATCGAACTTCTTAAATATTACGGTAGTTACTAAAATGGCAGGTCGCATAAAGAATAAGCCGGGGTTGGTCATTTTAAAATTGGATGGGATTTATGAAGTTGCAAGTAGGCTTGAGTGGGTTAAGATCATAGCTTGTGTCAACTGCAAGGAGTCGGATTTAGGGGCGAACAGATACGGTTTCCGTATCTGACTTGATACTTATGCGGATATTAATACGGTAAGAGCACTGTTTGTACTTTGTACCATGGTGGCTATAAGACACAATACTGAGCTCCGTACCCGCATCCAAATGGAAATGGATACTGAACCAAATACGGACACGGTTCTCATGAAAGGTTTACTGATTATACATAAGCCCTCGCATTGCAAACGTTGTCACTGTGTACCTGCTTAACAAATAAAAAATGTCATGAAGGTTTGTGTTTCTGGCGGAAGTTTCAACAAAAAATGACATTTTTTTAAAAATTCTATGCAAACAGCAGCTAATGGAGTTCTTCGAGTACGTGAATGTGGGTTCTTTGATAAAGCCCCTTCAATTCATTCTAGAGTCCCACGAGTATAACTCAGGGAAAGCTTGTTCTATCGTCGCACTGGCCGCTTTAAGATTCGGTCCTCTCCAAGAGAGCATTATAAATGCATTCAACTGTCATAAGAAAAACAAGCTCTGCAGATGGCAAAATTACACGACAATCATAAGAACTCCTCATCTACAATTTAATCTGACTTTACCGTAAAGCAACAAACACATAACAATCATAGTCAGTGTTCATATGAGTTCTGTCCAGGAAGCACACAAATTTAACACCCTTCATTTGTCAAAAGTTGCAGAAATTTCCTGCTGGTTTAACGTGGCTCTTCAAAAGAGCCCCCATTCACCGAATAGTAATATTAAAACCAAATTCTATTCTGAATCAGGTACATTAGGAAGACAAGGGCATGCTTCAGTCGTGTGGCATAAATTACAAGCCAAGTGGCTCTTTTAAAGAGCCCCCATTCAAGACAAAAGTCCTTCCAATAAGTCCAGAGTCCTCCAAGCAGTTTTCTTAGTAACATCTTAGGACCAACGGCCAACAATAGATTATTAACGGACAGAATTGTATGATTTTTGCTCATGTGGCTCCCTTTATTAGCCCAAAATGGACGAAGCTGTAATTTTAGCTACTTATGCATGCAAGCCGGCACAAAGTGGATCTTCTTAAGATCCAACAATGCACCAAACAGGTTTTTTTAAATAGAAATAACGCCCTTTTTTAGTTTCTTTTGGGATAGAAAGTCATTAACTGTGACCTGCTCCCTCCCATTTTATAGCCCAAAATTTACCAAGCGGTAACAAACAATAACAATTTAAGCAATCAATAGCTGGGAGTGCATGCTGTAACCCTGTGGGTATTTTTAAGTGCCCCAAATTTGCCAAACCAAGATTTCAGTAAAACCTGAAGCCATAGCTATTTGATTTAGGGACGAGAAAGTAATGATTAGGTCGTTTGGCTCCTTTTTAATATCCTACAACCGACCCAGCGTTAACTCATAAGAAATAGTTTGGTAATAATTAGCAATCTGAAAGCTGAAGTTGGGTGCTTGGATGCACCGTGTGGCTCTTGCTCTTTTGAAGATCCCAAATTTTATCAAGCATTAATATTGGAAAAGTCTTGGCGAAATAGCGAAATGTACCTGGCTTATCTTTGTTTGTGGTGCTTTTTTGTGCCCAAATATAAACAAGGAGTAGTAAATTTAAATTCTTTGGGCTATCGTGTGGCTCTTTTTAAAGCCCATGATTTGCAGAACAGAATTATTTTTTGAAACTCAAGCCCCCAGCAAGTTTTTTAAAAACCAAATGCCCTTCCTTGTGTTACGTGGATTTTTTTAAAAACTCATTGTTGACGAAGACGCAGCCATATTATTCAAATTTTATGGCCGAACCTAGCTTTTTAAGACACAGTTGTTCATTGCTTGCGTCCTTTGGCTCTTTTTAAGGGCCCAAGAGTCACTACGAGGTGAAGCGTCTATAATTTTAATGCCATAAATTAGCAATAATGGAGCCAAGATAGCGTGCGTGCATCATTGTATGGCTCTTTTTAGACAAAGCGGTAATTTAAGTAAAGTTTTCAGGTAATTAACTAGCTACAAAAGAAGGATATGTGCATGATTTCTCCGTGAGGCTCTTTTTAAGAGCCTAGTTCGCATTTTCAAGGACAGAAGGACCTTTTTATGCTTGGTGGCTTTTTGTAAGAGCCGCTATTGACAAAATCGCTGTAAATAACTTAATGAGCACCAGAGGTGCACGCTTGCTTGCACCGCACCGTCTGGCTCTTTTACGGTGCCCAATATTCAGCATTCGGTACTCATATTAGAATCGTAGGGCCATGACTAGCTTGTTTACGGACAGACAGAATGGAATTCTGTGGCTTTTTCAAGAGCCAAAAATTGATCAACTATGTAAAGGGGGCTCCTTTTAAAATTCGGGCTATTGTAAAACCCACGTCCAACTTAGCACCTCTACTTCTTAAAACAAGGATGTGCCTCTATTGACTTGTATTTGAATTATTGCTTCTGCAACCAACAATGCATTGTAAGTAATCATCAAGGCAACTTCATTAGCGCAAGTTTGTTCGCAGGATTATATTTTGCATTTATATCCTCAGAACATTATGTTAAGGACTACTCTTCTCCAGTAAAGGTATGCATATGATAAGCGGACATATTGCCCATGCCGTCTCTTGTTTCGTCTTGTGAGTTAAGGCTCACATTCATTCTGTAATCAACCTCCAAAGTAAACACATTCAATCATTAATTACTACCGAAGTTAAAGTAATCCATTATTTAATTCTACCGAAGTTAAAGTCTTCATTTTATTTGTCTCCGAGTCTGACCAGGACTCTGTTAGGTCTTTATCTCATAACGTTAGGTCAATTCAGGGAAAAGACATCCGGGCCTCCTTCGGACTTGAATTAACCTGGTCTACTGTGAGAAATTCATCAGCATCCGACATAATTCCCCACAGGGTATTCACATTTATTTGCATGGGCGTGGATTAACGGGATGGTCGGTAAAGGACACGGACCAACAGCCACTTGAAGTCAAGCGGTTCGGACCCATACTAAGGTCTAGCTTGCAGCCAAAAATGCAATGCACCAGTCCGAGAAAAATAAGTTCAAGAAACTTGGCACTGCAATTGGCCTTATTAAAAGCACCTGAGGCTTGAATATGGGCACTTGTAAAGGGCTACTTGGCTTTAAATTATGCTGCTGGACTAAACCGTACGTACTTCTATTCCTAAATTAGCTAATTCAGATGAGTTGTTATTAAAATTTACATTCGGTGAATGGTGGGCTCCTTGAAAGAATCATACACAGGCATGCAATTTGTACTACTATGGACACCTGAACGGTGATAACTTGGTATATGCTCCTTACAGTGAGCTGGGCGATTTGTGTTTGTTGCCTACGGGACAACCCGAGAAAGTTGTGCAGGAGTAGTTTGATTGTTACAGCTTTTGCTGTAAGGCAACTGTCAAAGGCTCCCACATGTTTGTGTGATAAATTCTGGTTACGACTACCTTTGCCCACTTGCCACTGCAGCTCGTATAAAATGTTACTGACACTGACCTTGGTTGCTGAGATGTTGCAATGCAGTCGTACTTGTTTTGTTGACGGAAGAAACTGGAATAAATGTGTGACACTTTTTTAACCTATTTCGGATTTTTCACCAGCTCATAAGCTTTAGTTATGATTTGAGTGAGTCTAGTACAGGGTGGGCCAATTTAAAGTATACACTCGCAATCGTGAATAACTCCCGACATTCTAAGGTTATGGCACTTTTGAATACAGATTCTGAAACTAGAATCTTGGGGTA
>JAQIWI010002769.1:0-11525 GCA_034698825.1 Deuterosminthurus bicinctus | reverse complement strand
GAGAATAGTCTCTCTTCCTTGCTGCCGTTCCTCTCTGGCAGTCTGTTACAGCTCATCCTCATCCACTGTCTGTTGTGTACTTGTATGTGTGTGACTCCCTTCTGTGTTTCAAACCTTCTTGCAATCTTTATTATATTCTATATAGCAGCATAGACATTGAAACCTTACTTGATTTCCTCTGTGCCGCAATAGTGAAGAGGATGATCCCGCATACAAAAACCAGACACTGTTGCTTTGCTCCTCTTGTGAATTAAATTTTGAATACAGAAGATCAACAGATTTTTCCTCAGCTGTTGGAAAAACAAGTGAAAAGCCTCTATAGTCGTCGTCGGCTTCTTGTTTTCTCTGGCTATTCCCAGTGGGTGCCCGCTTCTGGTTGTAGTATTTAATTGGAGAGTGTGCCTGGGTGTGTGTCTGAGGAAGACCAGAAGAAGGAGAGCGAGAAAGAGCAGAAGGCGGGCGGGAGTATAGCCCTGGAATTGAATAAACTTGCTCCACTTCATTTGGAATTACTCTTACGTGGTCCAGGATCGTGGGTAGTTTACTGAATAGAACCTTCCGCTCCTTGCTCACTCAGTGTGTGTGTAAATGTGTGAGCCTGTATGAGAGAGATAGAGAAAGAGAGAGAGAGAGAGGAAGTGTGGAGATGCAGACCTGACTATTTGCGGAGTCAACTGCTCTGTAGTGACTCAGTCGTCAGCAGCAGCCTCCCTACTCCGTTTGGCGTCTTCTCTCTTGCGGGTCCATCCGAAGTGAAGACGAAGAAGACAAGTTGTATGTGGAGGAGTTTGTGAGAGTTGTACCATAGTAGCTCTTGCTACAGTCAGGAACAGTGCATCTCATCCCATTATCTTGGCCTCTATTTTTTGGCACTCTCCGATTTCCTCATAATATTCCTCCTCTCTCCTCCACATCTTCCTCTCATTCGTGTGACCAGAGGGACTTTGAGTAAAAACTTGTTCCTTCTCGTACACGTACTCTCACTCTTCTTGTCGATCCTCTCATACAGTCCACAGCAGCAGCTGAGAATACATAGACGCACGCACACACATGTACACATTGACTCGAGTGAGCAAGTGAGTGAAAAAAGGACCGTGTGTTTTAGTGTTGATCATCAAGTGAATGACGTGCTATTTGCTGGCTTCTTGTGATCGGAAAGATTTATAGAGATTTTCCTAAGCTAAATTCCTGCTAACCAGAGCAGCAGTTTCTATTGGTTGCTGCTGTACAGTGAATGTGTTGTGGTTGCTAATACATGAAGAGTGTCGGGTACAAGAATGTGTTTTTATTAATGTTTGTGCCGAAAATGTGAGGAGGCGGGTGGCCAGGTTTCATACTATTACACTTTGGTTCTTGAGTGACTTTAATTTTGAGAAGAAAAGGTCTACGGAATATGAGGTAGACTTTGTTTGACGACCACACATAGACGGGATTTTAATGTGCAATCCAACACACGACAGTCTTCTGCAGTGTGATTAGTGTTGGCTGTACAAAATTGTGCAGAGCATTTCAGTGTCTTCAGTGGATTTGCGGGCTTCCCTAAGAACGCCTATGTTAGTATATTTTTTTTTTCATATTCTTGTTCCATATGACAAACTTTCCTGCTGGATGTCCCTTGTATACTGACCAATTGCTCAGTAGTCTTGTTGACTTAAGCTCATGAGACACACATGCGGAGGAGTGCACATTTACTTGGCCGTTATTATTATGGGACACATAATGATAATGCGCTAATGGCTCTCCCGTTTTCGCTTGGCTCATGGTCATTCTAAAAGTAAGCGTGACGTTATAGAGGGAAAGAGAGAGAGAGAGAGAGAAGGGGGCTTTATTAGCCACCACCATATGTCCTTTGCAGTTTAAAGGTGACAAGAGTTGTTGTGCAACGGAGCTGTTAAGCAAGAGAATTTCCATATTTCCTATGGGCACAACATCTTTTGGCGACTGTTGACGTGTGCCAGTTGTCAAGAGAGGAGACTCAGGCTGAGCCACCTGTTCTATAATGCTCGCCTTTAATGTCGGCGGGGCGGCGGGTGTTTGTGAGGAGTGACAAAAGTGATGACGATAATTTGTGCTGTGGCTCACACTTCCGGCATGAGTGTGTTTGTGACTGCTGAAGAGGAAGGAAGGATCCAACCGAGCCCTCCTCCTCCTCTCTCACTCTCTTTCGTTTCATTAATTTCCTCAGAGATAGGCATTTCCCTGGGAATATGAACATGTCATTGTTTGTGTGTCCGTTGTTCTTGTGACATAAATGCAATGAATTGTGGCCTCAATATTGTGCCCTTGACAGGACGACTGTATTGAGCCAGTCATAAAAACAAAAGGAAGGCTTGTCCATCTCTGAATTTACTTTTATTAATTGCACTTAATGCTTGCATATGAGTATAGGCGGGGTTGGTGAATTAATCCAAGTTTTTCATTGATGTGCTATAACCCCCTGTGTCGTAAGTATAGCTCTGTTTGATAATACTGATCACTCTATTCTTGATTACTGGTTCAAGTTCATCTCGATCAACATCATGCAGTTAACTTGCATTTGACTTGTTGCTGTGGTGAAATTCCGAGTGAGGTGGTGTGTTTGAAGTGAAGCGTGAGGTGAAATGGAGGTGGGTGAGGATTACCACCCCAGTCCAACAATAATTGTGGAAAGGTAAATCCCCATCTTGTGCACATTCACATACAAATTCCATTATCATCACAACAGAGAGGATAGACGGACATTACAAAAGATTTTCCCTCATCCCAATTGAACTATTTGTTCCGGCGGTTTCTACGAGCCTTTTTTCTCTATTCTATTTGAATTGTACAATGCAGGCGTATATCATTTGACAAAACAGCTACAGCTTCCAAGTAATTCCGCATCTTTCAGCCTTCATTGTTAAACGGGCCAATTCACACTGGAGGCATGTGCGTGCGGAGGGAGAGAGGAGGACTAATCGTGATTTATTAGTGCACCCGGCTTTGTCCCAAATTTAATGTGTCGTCTAAACTTTATTTCCCTTTGCACAAGCAGTCATTCTATTTATAACTATAATTTTGGTCACCGTTTCCGCTCTCGTTCATCATCTAGGCCTCAATGCTATCCATTATACTTAAATTCTTCCCGTTGCTCTCGCGCAAATAAACTGTCATCGTTGTGTTTGAGCAAGCTATTGTTTTTTTTTATGTTCCAGCTGTTGATAGCCTCCATGTTTCTGCTTATTATAATAATAATGTAAAGTTTATAGGCCTGAGGAGATGGGTGATACCAGATCATTCCTTCTTATGGTCTTCACGATGATAATAACCCTTGAGGTTTTTGCATCTCAGATTCATATCGGGCCTTAACTTGAATATGGGCCCACCCACAATTAATGTCGTAAGATTTGAAATCATTACTGTGAGCTCCATTTGTAGGACTTGCTATATGTAAGAGCATGCAGAAATACAGACAGATTACATTAAAGTTAATGGCTTGCACTCGCACGATTCATTCGCTCGGATATGCCCACCATTGTAACAATTACAATTATCTAACGTTGGAGCATTCTGATAAAAAAAACTTGGAGTACATTGGAATGAATAGCTATAGATTTCTGCTACTATGACGAAGCTGTTAGAAGAGCCATTTGTGTCTTTTAGAAATGTAGATGGCTAATTTACGTTTTTTTTTCTCTTTAGAATACAGGTCTTAAAACCGAAATATTCCGTCCGAACGTAAATAACAATGTAACTTAAAGCCGAACAATTCATGAAATTCGAGCCCAGTCGTCCCACTTGGGGTGATAAATTGCTCGTATAGTTATTCACATTGCCATGTAACCGTAAGAGCGACTTTAGTGCAGTCACAGCACTGACGAAAGAAGTCATTAACTTGTATAGACAGCCAAGTCTGCACCTTTCATGCAGTGACTACTATCGATTTCGTTGACCTACTTGCATACATACAAGAGCCAGGCGGTTGTTGATGTGAGCCTTTAATTGCCATTAAAATGCACAGTGGACAATAAAGAGCAAAGTTGGCTCATTCAGCCTGTAATGAGGCTGTTCGCTGGCGGTTTTGACAAGTGATTGTAATCTATGGATCTAATATGCAAGGAATAACAATGTCTCGGCAGACGCTTCCGGCCAATATGTTTTTTTAATTGAACCGTATGTACTCATTAGATATCGGCAAGTTGTGCATTTGATCTGCACAGATGACTAGATTTTGCTGTCATAATAATTATCAAGTTAACTCGTATTTCCATGTATGTGTAACTAACGTAATGGAGCACACCCAGTAGTACGCTTAAATATAATGCCTCGCCCTGTGAGAAGGCTGAAAGGCTTTAATTAATTTGCATTGTCATGAGTCTGTGTGTGTGTGTGAAAGGTGCGCCTTAGTAATATCTCGCTTGTTTCAAATTAACTTACGAGACACCTCGACACGTTTTTCTGATGCACTGCACATGGAATTCAACTGTGAAGTGTGCTATTATTAAATTCAATCAAAGAGTCGATACCCTCATCTGTGGCCACGTGTGAGCGCCTGCCAGGGTCATGTCATATTTATTGTTATGAATGGAACAAGTTGATGTTATCATTTAGAGTGGAGCAGCATGATGCCGAGAGGATTTTTCTGCCTACGGGCATTGTAGGCTAGAAGATCCCATCCTTAAGGGCCTCTTCTCCCATTGCTCATGCGGGCTCGTTGAAATGACTTCAAAAAATACGGCGCCACTATACTCCAGATACATTCGTCTTCTCTTGCCGGATAAGTGTTAAGAGGAGAAGGATGTTGACGAAAGGGCTGTTAAGAATATCAAGTGCACTTGCACTTCGATTCATTCCATTATTATTTATTGTGAGATTGATGGAGCCGGTAGCTACTCAAGTTGATTGTAAAATAGTTCTCACATAAAATTATTCCCCCGACCCTCATACTCATGATGAATGATGAGTCTCTCTCTTTAAAGAAACTCCTAGATTTCATTGAGAAGGGAAAAAAATAACTCTCATCATGTTCGTCTGTAAAGCAGTTTTGACTGTCGGAAGGAAGGACATGTATGTGTGTGGAAAAATCAACATAAAATTTCCCTGTCACACCCTGTAGGCATGTACATGTGTGAATTTATGACTGGATTGCATGAGCGTTTCAAATGTGACCTTGAGCAGATTGCAGTCATACAATATGGACTGAACTTGTTAGCGGACTTCGACGTGGAATTAAAACATTGAGAATGGCGGAAGCCAGGCTCCATTGTTCCAAATGACTGGATAAGTTGAGCGCCTTCATGTCCCATGATTTTCTCATATGGTACAGGGCCAGTAAAAACATTGAAAGTCACAGACCATGTCCGACCAAATGGCATACTCATGGCAAATCCATCCAGATCAAAGGAAGACAGCAGCTGAGCTTCTCGGCCTTCACAGTGGCATTAAAATCCCTCCGAATTGGGTCACGGTTTGTGGGACAGTTGCTCAAGCTTATTACATGTGCAGCGAAATGCCCTGCCTTCCTCTGACATTTACCTCGTCTTCATGCTATTCAACAGACTAATATGTCATAAACTTTGCACGGTTCAACTGTGCACAACACTGAGGCTTCAGTTTGCTTATAACTCCCTGAAAATTAATAATCTTGACTAAGCTTGCTGCTTCTTGGCTTCTACTGTAAACATTTTATTTCGCCCGTTTGAGATGGCAGTTGAATTCAAGGATGCGGAACAGATTTTTAATCATTCCTATAAGCCATGTCCTGTTCAATGTCGCATGTCCCATTATAGCTTTGCACTGAGTATTTTCTCTATCACGTCTATTTGGCTTTATACTACCAGATTCAACTGGTCAAATTGTCCGAAACCAATTAGAGTAAAAGCTACACTGTGCGTAGCAAAAGTTCCTCTGGAATTTAATCAATAGAATGCATTCTATTGATCATCTGGTTACGAAATGTTATATAACTCGGCGCCATCCCGCCCCATTAGTCTACTCGGTGACCTTTACGATTTTAAATATGCACGAGGCCGAAATTGTGTCACTGGGTGTCAACAAAGTTAGTGAGGAATGACATGCAAGGCGCCATGTATTTCAAGGTTTTATGACATTTTCGCGTGTCATTCTCCTCTCATATGAGATGCACAGAAGAGCCTGCTTCCTGCAAAGCTTCGTATTTTTTGTACAACTCTTCGTGTTTATTTACATAAGCACTGACCGAGTCACGGAGAAATGGAACAATAGAGAATTTATTCGGCTCTGCGACTGTGATATTATTTGAGAACTACTGGCGCAATCAACAGGGTACCCTAGGACAATGTCAGTTAGCCCTAGATCAGTATGTTCATTGAAGGCAGTAAAATTTATAGAGGTCAGCAGTGTTCGGCAGAAAGTAAGAGTTGTATACAGATCAACTGTTGTGTGCGTGGCCATTTGAGGAAATGTAACTGGAAATGTACGGCGTAGTTGGGATCTTTCTGGAATAGCAGTGCCATAGCTGTATCTAATATATACCTTCCATCATGAGGCGAGGTTTCTCCTGAGAACTTCTGGATTGTGCGGACGGGGACTAACTGCGACGTAAATACCTCACGCACCCATACGCAGGAGTCCAGTTCTCCTAGGAGCATTCTCCACAGAGCTTGTTACATACTTTTTGGCCTCACAAATTAAATACCCCGTGCGTGCTCTCGTTCTAGTAAACCGGCTTGCATCTTCCGGTTTCATACTGAAGTGTACACAATATACATATATAATGTAACCCTTGAAACTGGATACTATGGGACAATCGGATAGTAAACTACGTAAAAAGAAGAAGCTGTTTTACCAGCCTATAAGGGATGGTAAACCTGCAGTAAAGTGGGAGAATAGGGAGTTGGCCTATCGAAAGTATCATTCTAACGGTGGCCTAGGGCGTTCTAGCATATCGGACAAGTCTACTTTGTACGTCATCTTGACACAGTCAATGAATAATTATTTACCAGAGTTAATAATGAACATGTATTTTGTTTATTCAGGGGCTCGACTGGAGGGTCCAGACCACCGTCTAGAGTGCGAGTGACCTTTTTTGAGTCAGAAAAACCCTTGGCCGTCAGCTCACCTGAGTCAGATATAGTCGACTTTGACTTGAGCAACATGACGTTACCTAGTAGTCCCAGTGCTATCGACCGAACACCTCCCGCCTACAACCGACAAATGAGGTAAGTTGATCTGTTTTCTTCAGAATTTCTCTGTCGATACACCGAGTCTGTCGTGGATGATGATGACGTAATGCATTTATTATATAAGTATACTCGGCGTCTTGTCACAAAGTGTAAATCTCGTTTGTGGCTCGTATATAGACAAGTTTTAAAAGAGCCTAGCCGCAAATGTTTCGGGTTTCACGTTTAATATTTCATCCCAAATGCCGAAGCTTGGAGGAGATAATACATGACTTTGACCCCAGGAATGCTCGTGAGTGAGATTGTGTGTGGACGTGAGCCTGATTTAAAATTCGTCTTTGTGAAAGGAAAATTGTTGCGGTTGCATGTAAAAAAAAACAAGGGCGGAAAAGAAGGAAGCACTTTGAGGAACATCTTGGCTGGCAAATGGTTCTGTGGTAATCCTGGTAATATTTTTTAGTCGCACACGCACACAACACACACACAACTTACACAGACACATGTATTGCCCAAGTGGCTGAGATTCTAAGTGAAATCCGCCTTGGCATCTTCGCCAAAGGGAGTGACATATTTATGCCGCAATGGTTGTACCTTTTAAAATTCTCCCATTTATATTCCCTTGTAAATAGTTTCACACCCCATAGACGTATACATACACACGGTCAGCTTCAACATACTTCTGGACACATGTCAAACTGTTTAAGGCTGATTTCAATAGTAAATTCGTAAGCTCATTAGATCTTGTAGCAGTGAGTCTATTTCGGTTAGAAACAAGAGAGTTAGCGAATGAGAAGAGTGAGAAATTACCTTCCTTTCAAGCTTCATTGTCTGTTCTAAAAGAGGAATTTGGAACGTGGAGCAGAGGATAATGGATTACTTTAAAGGTTCCAAAGATATTTGCAAGTGAGTGTGTACGTCTATGCGTGTGTGTGGACTTGTTGGAGTGGAAACAAGATTAATGTCTACAAAGGAAGGGGTATGAAGATGATGAGGAGGAGGAGGAAGTAAAAAGCTAGTGAAATTTCGTCCCTAGATTTTGGCTTCGTTTCAATGCAAGGAAAAAGGAAGTGAGTGTGCTGTAAGTAAATTACGCAAGCGCTTAAATTCACAGCAATTTTATTATCCTCTCATACACTTACACACACGTGCGGAGAAACTGTGCAGTCGGTGCAGAATTTTATATGTTGTAAAGCCTTAACCTTTGAAAGTAACCTTGGGAGATGGGGAAAGGGCGTGTGTGATATGCAGGAGGACTCATCGTCCACGGCTTTCTTTAATTAGTTTCGGATTAATTTAATGAGACTAGTGGGCAGGATACGGAACTGTTGAAGATATAGGACGATGTGAAGGTCATATGAATGAAGACAATATCATCACTGCTCTATTATCAGGATATGAGAGGATTTGTCCACAGGGGCTGTAATAGCCTCAAGTCCCGAAGGTTCCGTATGGACGGAAGTGGAAATGATGATGAGGAAAATCTTTATATGCGGGTAGACTGCTGCATAAGAAGATAACAAGATTGAGCCGAGGATCCTCCGAGGGGATTGTACATGAGGAGAGTGTAATCGTGCAATAATGAACGTGACTTGTATGTTGGCATCTTGATAGCTTGAAGAAGAAGAAATATAGAGCGCAAACAGCTCATTAGAGTAGAGGGGAATTTTGGGTGTGGATTTCGAATGTGATCTCGTAAAAACAGTCAATGGGTTTTTATGTTATTGTTACGGCTGATCAGTGGATTTGCCGCGTGCGTGGGGGGCTTTGAGCAGGTATGGCAGAAAGTTATCGATCTTTTGTGCAAGAATATCGGCAGTGGTTTAACTTGACTTGCTGTCGTGGGAGGAAACCATTCCTCATCTCCATCCCTTCCGATAGATTGACACGGAGAGTTTTATGGGATCCTCTTAGGACCCTCCGCCATTTTCCAAACATTCATTCATCTTTATGGGTCACGGAAAATGTCCGCTTTGTTTTACTCACACAAACACATTGGCCTAAATATTTTGAATCATTGCAAATGATTTGACATAATATTGTCTGACATGCTGCAAGATAGGGATTAATGGTCTGCCATAAAGATGAATGCTATCATGGTCATGTGATAGACTTACTAATAGTGTGGAAATCAAGCTGCAGAAGGACCCAAGATAAGCTAGCTTTCTCTCTCTCTCTCATGATATTGTAGATGTCTAATTGATGCCTAATGGCTCCTGCAGTGGGAAAAGTCACGAAATATAAGGAAATGGGAGAGGCTTTTAG
Organism: Deuterosminthurus bicinctus; assembly: GCA_034698825.1. Classification (NCBI taxonomy): domain Eukaryota; kingdom Metazoa; phylum Arthropoda; class Collembola; order Symphypleona; family Bourletiellidae; genus Deuterosminthurus; species Deuterosminthurus bicinctus. Next base: position 2,145 of record JAQIWI010002769.1, on the reverse strand, counting down.
TTCATTGTTTGTATTTAAACAGGAAGATGATTGCTTTTTAAGGGTGGGGCTCCTCTTTATTTTTCCTTCTCTCTCTCTCACTTCCGCACCAAATGCATTTGGTTTAGAGGAAGAAAACGACGACGACGACGACGACGACGACAACAACAGTCTTTTGTCATTTAGCAATGGGTTTCAAATGGGTGTGTGAATGTCACCCTTATATGTGCGGTGAGTTGTGCATAGCTTTTGACTGAAAGGATGTTGATGAAGGTTGACGGTGCTCACTCCGTGGCTTTTGACTCTTGTTTTCCTTCGGCCGTCGCCTTTGGTTTAGTGATAGTATGCATGGTGTACATACATGCGGACACGTTGGATGGCGGGAGTGGGATGGAAAGTGACGGGGAAAGCATTCCTCTCTGTTGTTGTCAATTCCGCGATCTATATAGGGGAGCTTATATAGGAGAAAGGATTTGGAGAGAAAGGGCAAACCTGCGCTGTGCCATCAATTCTCCAGTACACATGCTCGCTTCAGGTTCTCTCAACTCTTACTTTCCTCACTTTCCTTAGAGCATGTAAGGCCGTATGCATGTAATGCTCATAGGATGCGTTCCAGCAGTTTCTCTCTCTCCGTGTGAGCACAGTCACGATATGCAGAGGAAGGAGAGCCTATTGGCAACACCATGAAATAGATCCAGAGCATCTACGTGTGTGAAAGCGGCTCACTAGATCCCTATATAGCTCTTAGTATTCCTGGAGGATGGGAATGAGAGTGTTATTTGATGGTTGTGTGTGTTAAAACTCTGACAAGAACCAAAGTGCGTTCCTTTCTTATATATACAATAATTATATATATATACATGTCCTCATCGGACGATTGTTGTTGAATATTCTCACTGGTGCTTGGTTTCAGTGTTGCAAATGTTTCTACAATAGAACATTGCATGTGGTTTGCTAGGTGAGTGCACGAATCTGTTACATTGAATGGAATCCGTCCTAAAGTTGATCTCACCACTGTGTTCGCGTCAAAGCTGTTCTGGGAGGAAGAGGCTTTGAATATTTCAAAGGGAAAGGGATAGTTGAAGTGAAGGAGATAATTTTATTTCCTCTCAGCCAGTGTCTTCATGTATCCTCACTTGAGTTAGTGGCGGAGTTATAATAAATTGTTTAGGCCTTAAGAGAATATTGTGTTGACTTTCTCACGTGTTTCCAATGTTAATGGAGTGTGTGGTTATGTTAGGTGGAGTGAGAAAGTATTGGGGAGCATTAGAACATGACCGGCATTAGTCATTCCGTTACGTCCAGGAGGAGGGTATAGGCATTGCATTGCTTAATGATCCATGCTGTCAATAATCGAGGACCTTTCAGGCCTCACATCAGTCAGAATTTATTTGAAAGTGGTTTAACTTGGATTACATTCATGTCACATTTATTTACGATTCAGATGCCTTCAAAATTGAGCCAGATTGTGTTGAGAGGGAAAAAAGTGGAGATGGCTGGGAGCTTATGATAATTTTCGTGTTTAATTTGGCCCCGTTGGCAAACTAATGGGCTATGTATAGCTTTGTCACCGTCAACAATAATAGCTCAACGTGTATCTTCTTCGTCTTGCTCTTGAACTAGATTCATTCGTCTTGGGAGTTTTGTGTACAAAATAATGTGCTAATATTAGCCTGCTTGTTTATGCTCACATGGAGCTCGTATTCACTGGTTCCACGCGCATTCAGCTCATTAAAAGTTGACAACTTGGAGGGTATTTTCTCTTATTATAATTAATCTCACATGAGCCGTTGAGGGCAGGCTGTGCAATGTGTAAGGTGGTCTAGTTTTGCTAATTAACACGACGGCAGTCCAGTTTTCTTCTTAACAAGTCATGCAATGTGCTGAAGTAGTTGCTATACACTCACAAACAAATACCGCAAGATTGTTTTAGCTTCCGTATAGGAACAAAGTTTTAACTCCAGCTCTTCTTTGTATTATATGAAAAGTTCAAGCATAATTTCACACTGTCAGGGTGCATAAGAGGATCAAGATGGATTAATTATTTTGTTGGTGTCCATGTAAGGAGAATTGTGAGGAGAGAAGGGAGTATGTTGGTGAGATGGACGAATTTTCCCTTCGATAAATAATTCCAACTCCTTCCAACACGATAAATATACTTTTTGA
>JAQIWI010002768.1:0-11529 GCA_034698825.1 Deuterosminthurus bicinctus | reverse complement strand
TTTATTTTGAAATCTTCTAAATGTTTTTCTTGTGTAAACCTTCAAGGGTACGCTTGCTGTTACTAGTGATGTTCTTGATGGGATCACGACTGAAAATATTTCGCAAAAAGTGGTATTGCAGCCTACGGTTAATGAGACATACGTAGGGGGGTCGGGTTCAACCCCATTCAATAGTTCATTGGTGCAAAGAAATTTAGGTATGATTTAATCAAACAAATCCTTGAGGTTAATATTATTTAAAAGTATTCTCTATTTGTTTGTATCTGAAGATGGAGAAGTAGCATTTTACCCACAAGATGGAGTCGTGAAGGAAGCAGGAGTAGATCAAGAATGAGTTGGACCAATAGTTGTCAACAATCATGCTGGTGTCTTTGAAATTAGTAGAGACGGAATCGAAAATAACGGCACACTTCCAGTTGAGGTCGGCAAAGATGTGAATTTCACTCTTAATCATGGTAGCCTGAGTGTTACGAAAACCGGAGTTAGTAATTATGGTACTAATTTAACATACAAAGCTGGTCCAGTTACTTACACTTACTCAGTTCCGGCAGTATCCGTTAGTTATGAAACAATCGTAAAAGACGTCCTTCAAAGGGTTAAGATTGAAAATCCGGGGCTTGCGAATTCTTTTGTTAAAATTAAAAAGCTAATGTTGCATTGAGTTTTTCTTATATGTCTGACAAGCTTCTTCCTAGTCCCGGGTTGAAGCAATCATAGTTAAGGGCAAATGGAGAATGAACGTGAGAGAACTGCCTGTCTACTTATTTTACTAACAAGGAAGCAGATATCAATGAGCATGTGCAAAATATAGCGCTTTTGTTTGCCAAAAATTTTCTTTTCGACGTTTTTTTTAAAATTTTCCTGACAAAATTTTAATTTTTTTCTCATATTATGCGTAATGTTTTCTTATATTTATCCCGAGCAACAACAGTTTGTTCTTGACTTTTTTTATTCTGATATTCTGATTAGAAACATGTTTATGAGCAGCTGCTTGCTTGTTTGCTGGTTGGTGTGGTAACTCGAAAAGAAAATATTTAGCAAACAGAGGAAAAATATAATCATGAATCTGTGACAGTAACTGAACTTCACAAACAATTACGCTTACAAAACCGAGAACCACAAAACTCACTGGAAACCAGCTGCTGCTACGTCACCGAGGTGAAACATTTTCCTCTCTAGTTGAACCATGGCATTGATCGACCTTTGCGTGACTAAATTGAACCATAAACTAATGGGGAAATTTGCGCACAAAGTTGGCATTCAAAACGAGACGGTTCTCTAGTGGTTTACTCAATTCATCACTCATCTTCGATCAAGCAACTGATTGAAATAAAAATTTCAATAAATTTTCCCCTCCAAGGTGAATTATACAAAAAGCCTGTTTATGCGTCAACTTTAATAAGGTTAGCTTAATATTTATTATTTCGTACGACAGAAGTGTGCTTACTTATTTATTGCGGGTCATTTCATAATGCAGTATGTCCTATAGCTCAGACCACTAATGTGTCTATTGCTTAACCCAAAGATTCAGTACCCACTGCTAAAATACAGTAATACATACTGCATAAAGGGTTTGTCAGAGGAGACGAATGCCCTAAGGCCAATGATATTATGGGAAGCTAACCTACATAAACCAAGCATAACGCCCAAAAAATATCATTGGCATACGACATGAGGTTTGGTTGGTGTGGGTTTCCAAAAACATGTAACAAGAATTCAGAATCGCCCTGTATTGCTAGATTTCTAATGATTTTTTGGCCATTGATTTTGAATGCCAACAAAGGCATTTTCTGGGGTCGCAATGAAGTTGATTAGCTATTTCAGGCTCTATTCAACCTGACACTTGTTGCATGCAGATATTGGTATTATGTTATTAAAAATACGCCACGAGTGGCTGGTTCAAGGTAGCACAGCAAAGGTCGATTTTTTATTGAACCTTAAAGGAAAATTAAGAGCTGCTAGACAAAGCGCAGCTGTTGATTTCCAGCGAATTTTGTAATCTAATGCGGAAAATTTCGCGAATATTTCGCGAATGCGGTGTATATTTATGACTCACTGTTGTTCAGTTTTTGTGTCGAGTTTCCTTGCTATTTAAAACAGACATGCTGGTCTTTTCGCCGCATGTTTTAAAATAGGAAAATTGTAGTAAGCCTTAGAGGAAAACTTTGTTTTTAACGAAGTTGACGTTAGTTTTCATCACTTCAGTCGTTGGCACAGGAAATTCATGGCATGATTATGAGGTGTGGTAAACAAAATTATGTGGTTGCGAAGCTTTTTCAGGTCCTATTCAACCTGACTTTTGTTGCTTGCTCATATTCCTACTAAAAATCCACCAAGAGTCGCTGGTTCAAGGTAGCTCAGCAAAGGTCGATTTATTATTGAACTTTAAAGGAAAAAGGAACAGCATCTTGACAAAGCAGCAGTTGGTTTCCAGCGAATTTTGGAATTTAATGCGGAAAATGTCGCTGATACTTCACAATTGCGGTCTATTTTTATGTCGAGCTATTGCTCAATTTTCGCGTTTGTTTTTTTTGTGTTCTTTTTTCATTTTCCTGCATCTGCAGAGTTTGGCTTATCACACCTCATAATTATGCAATAAATTTCCTGTGCCAACGACCGAGCTCGTTCTGTTCATGAACTGATGAAAACTGACGTCAACTCTGCTAAAATAAAGTTTTACTCCACAGCTAACTATAATTTCCCGTGTCCAAAACATGCGGTGCAAAGGCCAGGACATCTGTTGTAAAAAGCAAGGAAACTCGACGCCAAAACTGAACAACAGTGAGGCATAAACATCCACCACATTCATGAAATATTCGCGACATTTTCCGCATTTAACTTTAAAACTCGCTGGAAACCAGCTGCTGCTTTGTCAATCAGCTGTTAGATTTTCCTCTCTAGTTCAATAATAAATCGACCTCTGCAGTGCTCCCTTGAACCCGCGACTCGTGGCGGATGTTCACTAGCAAATTAAGCGGAAAACGAATGGAATAAAAGGAGAGAGTTCTCCTGTGATTGAATCATTCCATCACCAATCTCCGACTAAGCAACTGCTTCCCCCACAATTCAACTGCACCATCAGACTGAAAAACACCACCAGCCAGTTTCCATTATAACTTTACAAGGTAAGTCAAAAGTTGTTCCTTTCAAACCAAATTTGGTAACAAAAAAACATTCTGTAGGTTTACAACTCAAAAAGTTGTTCAAGTTTTAAGGTGTAAGGTCTTCATGAGCTTACCCTGTGCACAATATTACAAAACAAAAATTCAAAATATAGACTAAACGGTCCAAAAAAGCGGCTGAAAAATCGGATAAATTTAAGCAAAAGTTGTCCAGCACGGCCAGGGCACTAAACAGGCAATGAAGCTGACGGAGCGTTTTGTTTAAATCTTGTCGATTTCTTTTTATAGAAACTTTCGTTGGACTTGGACAATATATCATTGAAGTTGCAAAGCTTTTAATGGCATTGTCATCCCAGTTTTCTAAAATGAAGACAGTCATCGTTTTTGCAATTTGCATAGCCGTAAGTAATAATCCTCGTTGAAAATTATTTTGAATTATTTTAAAACTTTTTCTTGTGTGAAACTTCAAGGGTACGCTTGCTGTTACTAGTGATGTTCTTGGTGGGATCAAGACTAAAAATATTGCACAAGAAGTGGTACTACATCCTATCTTAAATGGGTCATACGTAGGGGGGCGGGGTTCAACCCAAACCAATAGTTCAGGGGTGCAAAGAAATTTAGGTATGACTCACTCAAACAAGTCCGTGAGGTATTTTAAATTGAAGTGAATAGTTTTCTCTATTTGGTTTTTATGTAGCTGGAGACGTACATCTTAATCGAAAGGACGGACTTTATGTCAACGCAACGAATCCTGTTGAAACTGCCCTACTAGGTATAAATGACGGCGGCTCCCTCACACTTGGTCAAGATGGACTTCAAGTTAGCGGCGGTATTCCAATCACGGCCGGTAAAAATGCCCACTCGGATCTTTATTATCGTGACGTTAGCATTTCAAAAGACGGAACGAATATTGGTGATACTGGTTTAAATAACCAAGTTGGTTCAGTTACAACGAACAATTCTGTCATGGGACTTCTCAATCGAATTATGGGTAAAGCTTAAGATATAAATATTAGACAAAATTTATAGTTTCTCTATAAACTTGTTAGTTTTAGTCAATAATTGAATTATTCTATCAATTTAAAATATGATAATACAGCTAATATAGTTAATAAATATGATTAATTTGCATGCATGAAATTGTAAAGAAGAGCCTATAACGTGCTGCAGGGTTCAACAAAACAAAAATACGCTATTGGTAAAGTTTTCTTAATCTCACTGACCATATTTCCTGTAACAGCTTAAGCCAAGGTGCTATCAAACAAATGCAAGCAGGCTGAATTGTGTTCTAAAAGTGTTTTGCGGCAGAGTGTTGCAACTCAACGTAGACTTGCTAAAGCGAGAAGCATGATGCCAACCACAGTTGATGGTATGACTCACCACAAGGCCAAATTCTTGAAGCTCAAATCAACAACTTTATTTAATTACTCTAATTGTATACTCATGCCCATCTAACAATCAAACTGACAATGTTCCATCAACGACAAAAACTCAAATAGGTTGCCAGAAATTCTGAACGTGTTTAGTACGTAGAGGAAAGCAATTCAACTTAAGTAATTTCTGTATGATCCCTACGCTTGCGACGGCCTGTTTACACATTTCCGGTCGCTTACGCTGCCAACTTGCGTGCTACCAGTTAACTAGGCTAAGGCTATGGTAACCTCAAAACATTTTCCATGGGCTACCTACTGCCAAGTTGCATGCCCTGAGCCTGAGGAGCAGAAGTAATAATTAACTGTTGGAGCACCCGGCGTGTGTCCTCATTTCATTTAGGGAAAATAGTAAACCAATTATAGGCTGGAGTGGGAAATAAGCCGCTTTTGATTTTCCTTCGTTGAAATTCAGCATAACTACTTCACTTGTGTAGCTTACGAGCTAAGCAACCACGAACCATGGACTTGTCGCATAGCATTTAATTATTTTAAAGTCAGCTACACCAAATTACGCAACCGAGTTGATCGATTACTTGATTATGGTGGGTGGCTGTTGGATACAAAGAACAAAGCCAAATAGGAAAATTTTAAATTTGTTGTAAAAAGCTTGGAATCATAACTGAAAATGAAGAAAAGTAGGGCATAAAAGAAAACCACGTTCGTAGAATTTCAGTAACAATTTCAGCAGTCATCTACAAAAATCGCTGAAAACCATCTGCTGCTGTTTCACTCGGCTGTGCATTTTTCCTCTGTAGTTCAACCTCGAATGGACCTTTGCAATTCTCCCTTGAACCCGCCACTCGTGTTGAAAAGAAAAGTGAGTATGAAACGAAGAAATTACATGAAGACGGGTCCCTTCGCCTATTTTTATAGAACCAGCAGCAACAATGTAATGTCAACAGAATGTTCTAGTCCGAGTCAATGCTTCTGCAGTAGATGGAGGTAATGCAGTGAGACTTTATTTTATTGATCAACCTGGAAAATTTTCAAACGTACAAAAACAAGTCATATTGCTTTTTATGGTAGCTTATTGTAACCTTAGTTCGTAACCATAAACAAAAGTCTCCCCACCCCTTAAGCACGGGAGGTAGGGGGTGGGTAACTTGCGTGACATCGGATGACGCGGACCGCGTATCTCCGGAATTTGTCGACCGATTTGGCTGAAATTTTGTACATCGATACTTTAATAAATTCCATAAGGGGGTTTTACATGGCAACTCTGAAATCAAAAAACTAACAAAGTTACGGCATTTCGTTACAGATGTTAATTTTGGTCGGCAAGTAAATGTTTACATTTGTAACGAAATGCCGTAACTTTGTTAGTTTTTTGATGTCAGAGTTGCCATGAAAAACCCCCTAATGGAATTGATTAAAGTATCGATGTACAAAATTTCAGCCAAATCGGTCGCCAAATTCCGGAGATACGCGGTCCGCGTCATCCAATGTCACGCAAGTTACCCACCCCCTACCTCCGGTGCTTAAGGGGTGGGGAGACTTTTGTTTATGGTTACGAACTATGGTTACAATAAGCTACCATAAAAAGCAATATGACTTGTGTTTGTACGTTTGAAAATTTTCCAGGTTGATCAATAAAATAAAGTCTCAATAATAAATTGACAGATATTAATTCGAGTGGAGGATTGCATTTGGAATGATCTGGACCGTCTCGATTAGAATTATTCCTCTCCGGTTGGTCTGATTGGAGCCAGCCGCAGTCATATCCAAAGAGTCCGCATAAAAGTGACATAAAGTCAGAGAAATATTCCAATAATGTCCGTGGTCGTTCCGAGTCGTAAGCCAAACAGTTAACTTGGCAGGCAGGTGATAAGCATCGCGTCGTCGTTGGTGCTCCTGAAGCAATCAATGACAAAAAATGAAAGAAGTATATATTGAATTTATTTGGAATCCTGTAATTGTTTTAAATTAAATTGTGAGTTCTTACTTCTAACCAGTCACTGTAACGTTGAGTCCATTACGCTGCTGCTGTTTAACTGAAAAAAGTAGTCAAATAAATTGAATGATTAAATAAAAAGCTTATTAATGATTACCACAGCAACTCCAAGAACATTCCCAATATAATTTAACTGTCAACAAGTCGTAAGCCAGTTGAGAAACAAATTGAAATTAAATTACTCACGTTAACGTGCACATTGTTGGTCATAGCTTGCTATTCCTGAAAAAAGAGAAAGTACAAGAAACATAAGCGAAGGGCAAAAAGTGTCAGTCTTTGTTCATTTAAGAAATTACTCTACTTATCTGTTTTTCAAAAGCAGCAGCTGTATACTTTAGTCAGAAAGCTGTTATTCTTTCTTTAACTTAACATTATGTATCTGTAAGTATTGCTTACGTTCTTCACAGTTTATCCCTAAATTCAAAAGGCCGTTGCGTTGCCCTGAAAAAAGAAAAAGAGATGTAAAAATTAGAAAAAAACAAATCTTTTCGCGGAAGGGTTGAACTGAGCGTTGAATAATTAGCTCATAGTAATGGATGTTTGGTTTTTTAAATACCAGATTTAAAGGTAATAATGTGCTCAGTCAAATGTTGCACTTGTTTAAGTACAAACTGTAGTAACTAGTTACCTACTGTTTCGCAGTTTTTTCTCATTGCAGCCGCATCTGAAAAGAAAAATTGGCTTAATAAAATCTGGCAATAATTTTAGTAACTTTTAATCGAAGTAAACTACAAATTAGTTCAACGCAATGGAGTAAGCTCACAACAATAGAACTGAGCTTTCCGGTGCAGTGCAAAATACTCTCCAACCATACTTTTTCTGCTTGATGCAGCAAAGTCTCATCCTTTAAAGGACTTACCAATGCATGGAGCTGAAACAAAACAATAATTCACATTTATTAGTAGCTGCTTTGACAATACAGTGAGCTGAGACTTGGAATGCATATACTAGGCAACGAATTTCATTTTGTATTATGTATGTTAACTTTTACTTGGTGAGTAGTAAAACTTGTTGATGGTCTGGTCGTATTCAGCTTTAACTCTTGCCCCGACCTCGCTTATCCCTGAGAATACACGTGAAATTAAAAAAGGTTTGAACTTAAATCAATAACAGTCCCAATTCGTGTTTTACTTGTCTCAGAATCTTTAAATCAAAATTTACAAAAGTTTAAATTATAATCACTCACCATCCCAAATACCAGGTTTACTGCAAGCCGTGCTAAGAAGGCTTGCCAAGTAGACGATAGCAAAGAGAAAGGCTAATACCTTCATTTTGGTTGCAAAAATCAAGGATTTTTGAATTAATTTGGAGTGCTATTACAAATAGTCTGATCTGTCAGCTTGGAAATGAATTATGGTCCACTAAACCAAGGCAACCAGCTTTTATACAACTATCATCTCCAATTGATTAAATGTCGGATAGCAATATTAGAGGAAGATCCGCTTGCAAAATTTGTCTTTTAAGAGCATCTGGCTTTGAATCTGTGAAATTTTTTCCTACCTGCAGTAGCGCAGTGAACTGAAGAATATTTCACACCCATGTATCCTGGTTACTGAACTGTTGGGTTTAGTCCAAAAGGAAAACTCGTGGTAAAAAATGCACCTGCAGCTAAATAGCAGTGATGACCTCACCACGTCAGCGTTCACCAAATCAGTCAACTCCATCATAGGACATCCTCCATGTGACTTTAAATTTTAACCTCAGCATATATCTTTGGCGCTGTGTTAGTTTAAATAAGCATCGTGTTCTTAATTTAGGTAGCAGAAAACTATTGTGTTCAAGGAAAAACAGCTTTTAACCGCTGAAATAATATTAACATGGCGTTTCCTTTAACTGGAACACTTGTGGTCTGGTTTGGGTTTGGTGGAATGAAATCTCTGTTGTCCTTTACTTGGTATGCTTTCTTGCTTTTGTAGGAAACTTTGCTTAAATTATGAACTCGTCAACTCTAGCTTGGCGTGTCAGCTCTCTCAAGGTGACCGTTTGCTGCGACTGCAGGGTCAAATTGAAAGCTTTTCCAAAAGTACATGTCGGGCATACGGCTTTGCTTTTGACCTCTAACGCATCGTTTAGGGAACATGCGCAAATGTCTGCAGCATACATGACCAGCAAAATATAGGATACATTTGCATTTCTTTATTATGCGTAAAAGAGTAGAAAGAGGGGACAAAAGGCTTTCGAATGATGTGCCGCACAAATCAATTGCACCGGTCTTGCCCTTGCCCAGAAGAACTGCAAGGCTTCAAGGTGTTCAAAAAGCTGAGCTTGCAATTCTAATAAAATCGTCGTCATCATTCTTTCATTTTCTTCATTAAATAACTTCTCAGGTGCAGGTGTAAACACCTGCCAAAGTAGACCATTGCATGGGTGCCAAATTTAGGGACCTAGACCCGAACAGGTCTAAACCGGCTGGGTGTCAAACTATTTAAAGACCGAGACCCAAAAGAAGACCCGTGAAATGGGTCCTAAATTCCTACATCAACCATAACGGACTCGGGTCTTCTCATTCATGGCCCGGGTCCCAATCCCGTTAGACCGACTCATATGTACACTAATGTGTACCTTATAAAATTTGTTTTTACGTGCGACCTGAAAAAATCTACAACCCACTGCACTGATTGCCTTGAGTTGTATTCAGCACTACTTCAACAGGTCGAATTTTGCTTGAAAATTTCTCGCTAGTTATGAAGTAGCAAATGCATCCAAATTTCTTTGTTTGGGTATTTGGGCCAACGGGTAGGACGATAACAGGCCCGTACCCAGACCCGTTTGAAAATCCGAGGGTTAGGTTTGCAATTCTTGAGACCCATATGCCACCCAATCAGTTAGGGTCTGCAAACTTTCGGACCCAAACCGCGCCCAAGACCCTGGCCCGTAAGCCCGAAAGACCCGAGGATACATTAGGGGGTCTACGCCGAAGAAAAGGCTAAATTTCCTGGAAAGTTACAGCTACTTTGCTTACAAAATAAATATTATTGCTAATTGCAGAAAGCTTTTCCTTTCGACTTTCTCGACAGAGACCCAAGTCATTGCACATGCACAAAAGATCCAAATCAACTACTGACCCTCTCTCTTGATTGAGAGCTAGCATGAAATTTGGACGAGTTCTAATTAGCCAAATTATCTAGCAGACTGCCGACAGTTACACCGACTTTCAAATATTTGTACCAGAATTGGCCGCAATTGTCTTTACAATGAAAAATTTGTTTATTTTAAAATCATAAATATGTGCATCTGTCAGCCGGCCTGAAGACGGAAAATGGATGCTAGCAAGCCAACAAACGCGAACACGATCTCATCCGCTGATTCAATTGACCTCTCTCAACAACGCAAAGATTGCACGTGTGACATAATGCAATTCCTCCCACCGAGAGGAAACAACTTGCAAAAACATTTGCAAACATCCGTTCTTCCCAACAGGCAAGTTAATCTTGCTTGCTCGCATATTTCCAGTTCGAGTTTTGCAGGTTCAAGCCCAGTAGAGTAACTTTTTGTGAAATCTACAAGTTCTGGCAATGGTCGGCCAAAACTTCCTGAATTTTGGCTTTTGATGCCTTATCACAAAAGTACCTCCTATTATAAATTTGAGGGCTCGGGTGTGCCCATGTCTTTAATAAGAGGTAGTTCAAGTTTCATTTTCACGAAGTTGCGCACTCTAATTCAGCTCCATTTTTGAGAAATCGCACAAGATTCTTTTACATTTGTAAAAGTCTCGTAGAAATGTACTTTAGATCCTACTGCAGAAATCCGGAAAAAGGAAGACTCATAGGTAAATGATCGGTGTTGGGAACAAAACATTGATTTTTATTTTCAAATCGGTTTTGTAATTGTTTCTTTGAAAACTCGTTTCAATTTTTACCAGTAGATTACGAATGTGAAAACTTTTTGTGTGATTTCTCAGAAATGGACGTAAACTAATGTGCACAACTTTGTGAAAATGCAAACTTAACCTCCTCTAACTCGAGATAGAGGTCACCCCAACCCCTGGAGCTCATGGCATGAGTTACTTATGTGTTGAGGTATTCATAGCCGACATATAGAAAATTTCGGCCGACCATGGCCAAATTGTGTACGTTTCAGAAATAGTTACTCATTGTTGAAGACCTTTTAGTTTGTGTTTCGCTTTTGCTTGTACTTGCACTTTTTCCAGTTTCCAGGCTATTCATGCACGAACACGTATAAAGAGCGGTCAATTTGTCGAGTCAAATAAAAATAGGTGGAAAGCAAACTGCTCCTTTGGTCGGACGGTCAGTTTGGAGGAGTCATCAGTAGAAGTCGCATCAACTGAAATTGATTAAAAATTGATGAATAAGAGCAAGATGAAGATACTTGTGGTCATCGCTACTGCTTTGTGCTATGTCGCACTTCTGAGTGATGTGAATGCCACTGAGATCGAACCAAGGAGCCCCGTCCAAGGTAGAAAATTTATTATTAAAAGTTGAACCTTCAATCTCAGTTGTCTTTAACGCAATTTGCGGAGTGATTTTCTTGGTTTTTTGTTAATTTTATTGCAGAGAATCCACAGGAAGCTGTTCCGGAACCATTTAATTCCGTAAACGAAGCACAGGGAGCGAAACGTGTACGCAGAGAGAACAAAGCAGAATGTAAATATGAATTTTGGTATCGTTTTATGCAAATATTTCTGCTTCAAAGTTACGAGCTTGATTTTATATAGATTATTTGTGAAGCCGCATGGCATGAGTTTTAATTTTTTGTTTTTCAGTTTCCTGTGACGCTTCCAATAAGGACAATGTGATTAAAGGTATGCATTGTTAGCAGATTGAAATCAGTAGCTATGTGTGTACAACATTGTAAAAGAATACTTAATATTTTTGCAGCCGACTGGGACACTACCGGAAAACAAGGTATGTACATATGTGACGGCAGGGGCACGTGATTTACGTAACTGACTACAAAACCCAATCCAATGTTTCCTTTTCCAGTCGCTGTCAACATCACGAACAACACAATGACAGGTTTGTATTACTGATTAAAGTAAACATTCGTTAGCTAAAAGTGTAAT
>JAQIWI010002767.1:0-11529 GCA_034698825.1 Deuterosminthurus bicinctus | reverse complement strand
TTTCGCTTTAGATAGTTAGTTTTGACGATTTCCTAAAACTGACTATAGTGTCCTGATTTTGGCTTCCAGGAATGTGTCCAGCCTATTGTGACTTTGTCCAATGCAATGTACTCTCACTTTGCTGCCTCTGCAGTGACCTTAATCAAAGTCAGCAGTTGCCTTTACTGCAGCAAGTCTGAAGCTCGGGCCTTTTTATCAATAATTCCATGAGATTACTTTACATGGCCTGAAAATTAATAATTACTCTAAACAATGCAGTCAACCTGAGTTCAAGCATGACATGAAAACCAGAATCACATGTAGGAATTATTTCTTAAAACACTTCATAAGTAGCTTAGTAGTCAAAATCCTTAACTTATGTACAACCAGGCATTATACTATACGGAATTGAAATGATATAATTCAAGTAGTAGTTCAGATAACAGTAAAGTTTTACATACAACTTGGAAAACTTATAGCTTAAAGCTTAAAATAAAAAAAATTAAACGCAGCAAGCGTCTCAAGTCAAATTTAAATCGAGAAACTGAAGACAAAGAGCACAGTTATTTCGTAACGGAATGGCTCACATGGCCCTTGCAGTGTTCATTAAATTCGACGCTTGTCAAGATCACTTTGCAGCAAAGACATTCGCGATCGTCCAGGAGGTGGACAATAAATGGAAATTCAGTCCCTGCATGAACTAAAGAAATGTGAGCCTTGACGACACTCCGTTTGGCAGCTTCCAAATCGCAATGTCCGCACTGAAATGGCTTCTCCTTTGTGTGGACAAAACAATGCTCATGTAGATGAGCAAGCGTTGAGTAATGCTTGAAACACAACGGACACTGGAAGGCCCTTCCCTTAGAGTTGTGAAGTTTAACGTGTTCCATGAAGGCTACCTTGGTTCGTAAATTTCGCCCACACCTGGATACCGGACATGGTTGAGAAGTCTTGTGACGACGCATGTGCATTTTCAAGACCTCACGGTTCTTTCCTTTGTACTCACATCCATCTATGAAGCACGGGATGTTTTCATTTTTCCCTTCGTGAACGATCATATGGCGTGATAGGTTACTTGCAATGTTTGTACTGTACTTGCACTTAGAACATGTCAGTGATTTTGATTCAGTGTGAATATTTGCTGCATGCTTCGAGAGATCTTTCTTCCTTTTGGCCCGATAATTGCATCCAGAATGAGTACAAGCAAATGGCCGTTCTTCGCTGTGCAGTTTCTTGTGTTGATGTAAATTCCACGAAGTTTTGAAGGTAAGAAGGCAGCCTGGGAAGTCACACTTGAATGGCCGCTCGCCGGTGTGGGTCCTTGTGTGTTTGTTTAAATCTCGTCCAGTGCTGCATTCATAGCTACACATTTGACATTTAAAATTTTTCGGTTTGCTTTTACGGACCCTCTCGTGTTCACATTCAATGTGAGCGGTTAATTTGTCACGAGAATCAATTTCCTTACTGCACAATCCACACTCTAAATCCTTCCCCATTGTAAACGCTGAAGTTGCCTGCTTCAACCTTGAACTTGCTCGGGTAGGTTCATCAGAAAAGTTGGCAGAAAATTTTAACCTTTTAACTGTAATGTAATGAGAGAAGTTTTGAATTGATACTTGAAATTTTTTTTTCTTCAAAAGAGTCTGATTGCCTTAAGAAATTTTGAATTTTAATGAGCTCAAGCTTTGGGTCGTATTCGAGTATTCACTTAACAGTTGTACTTTCCAGCAGTTGTCAGCAACAGTAAGGTAAGAGTTTATTCAAAGTTGCACGTGAGGGCTTCTGACCACGAGTGTGAGCTTTGGGGCAAAGTCTCCCAACTTAAAAGACTGACAACCACTTTGTTAAGACTTCTATTTCCGTTCACTTGCTTCTTGAGTGTTGACGTACAAATGCGTCATACAGATTATCAGGCCAGTTTACTGGCTTATTGCATTTCAAACTTGAATCTGCTAGTGAACGCGATTGCACCCTTCAGTTTTTTATGCTTTTATTGCTTCTTAATACAACTAGGCCTTACCGTGTTGCTTGCAGTAATTAATTTCTTGTCATGTAATCCTATGCAAATCGGTTTATAATTCTATGTTTCAAATAATGCAGCCTCGAATGTCCAAATATGTCTTGTCTGTGGAATTTTTAATAGAGTGCAATAGAGTGGGGATTCCCTGTGGTCAGTAGTGACGTTCCATCTTTAATTCTTCGTGTGCACTCATAACACCGTGACGGTGGGATGGATCCTGTCGCTGGGGTTTTTGTACGTACACGTAACTTTCATCGTCATCTTCATGTTGTTTCTTACGGGAGCTGCCAACTTTTTCACCACACTTTTTCGCAGTTAAAGTGGATAATTTTGGGGATTTATGGATGTAAATTAGTTGAATAAACATGTCAAATAAAATATGACCATCTGCATTGATTTTTTTTTTAGTTTTTTTAAAAAGCACGGCTTATAAGCTAAAGGGAAGAGAGAGGGATTCATGTAAGAGTAATATAAGAAGTCATAGGGGATTTCCCAAATGCATTACCGTCAGTTTGTTTGATTTTCTATTTTTGGCATTTCGTATTAATTTACCCAGGATCCCTGTTGCAACACACTCAACCCAAATGTTCACGTCGGAGAACGACTACAGGGTGTCCCGTCCTTATTGAAACAAGTTTGACAGCGCGTTGCGGGTTTTTCTCATCGAGTTCCTACAATTTTTTTTCTGTCAATAGAATCTGCATATTGGTAGCTAATGATTGCATGTTACATCACCCCAGGAAGATTGTTAGTTATGTTGCTACAGCTGTTTGAAATGAAGACCATTGAAAAAGCGTTTCCGAACATAATTTGACCCCTGCCGTGACCCAAAGCAAAAACGAGGTTACAAAAAGCGGCTCTTGTGGTAGTGTCTTTATGCACTAACACTGTTTAAGGCTCGCAAGGTCATTGGGTTGACATTTAGTTTAGTAGAATTATTTTAAGTTAAATATTCCAGAAATTTTGAAATGATTTTCGCTAGTTTTTTGTGACCTTCCATGGCTGTGTGACCCTTAGAGTAAGAATATTGACCAGATTAAGAGATACTCGACAAGAGTAGTCATAAAAGCATAGAAATGGACGTTTCACGGGGTCATGGTCGAACACATTTAAGGGTAATGCCAGGCTTTGTTCGAGGTTAAAAAAAGTTTCGGCTGGATTTTTTGACTTTGAGGTGCGACAGTGGGGTCACATTGGGCTGAAATGTCACTTAAAGATATTCATTTGATGCGAAATTTCATGGGCTACCTGCTCCTAAGTTTAAAAAATTCTGGTAAAATCACCGAGGTGGAAGCCACTCGTTACCCCAAAAAACCCACTTCGAAATCTGGGTCATTTTGGAAACATTTAAAATGAAGACCCTTGGAGAATTTGAATTTTTTCCAAAACCCATGATCCGATTTGAAAAATTATTTTTTCATGTGACAGTCAGATAAATTTGCAACATTCTAGGTAGGGCACGAAAAATTACAAGGCTAATTGTCGCTTCGTACGTACAAATCAAAGTCGTTTCAATAAAGACGGGACACCCTGTATCAAGTGGGAGGGCACAGTTGTAAATTTAGATTTATAATTCGAGATAACAAGAGATTACTGCAAGCTAGGCGGGCATTTAGTAAGTTGTAGTTAATTTAAGAAGCTACAGAAGACGAAAAAAGGACCAAAAAATCCAGGCAAATGTAATCATACCAGCTAGCATATTAGAACTATACTATGAGCTAAACCAGAGGACCGGCCTGAATAATCTGCATGACTCATTAGCACGTCCACACTCAAGATGGAAGAAGACGGAAGTAGCACAAGTCTTGATGCATGGAGAGTTGAGAATGTCAATTTGAGCTAAAGCTTAAGCTGGAGAGCCTGTAACATAGATCACATTCGTCCTCTGAAGCCCTTCAATGCTACATGTGACTTGTAGCATTTCATAATCTCAATATGAACTTGACCTTGAAATTATTCGTTCTAAATATATTCCATTTAGAAGGGAACTTGTGGAACGTACCGACTACTCTCTCCTGTACTCAGTGCGTTATGCGGCTAATGTCGGGGGAAGACATTTCACTCGCATTTTTCCAAATTTGAGTTATGTTGAACGCAATTTTTACTCGGATTGCGAATACTATTCGGAGGAGGTTGATGAAATAGTTGAGCGAGGAAACGCCAAATTCAGAGAACCGATGCCAGATCTTGCTGTAAACGTCAAAGAACTGAGTGTGGTAAATTTATTCGACGCCGGTGATACCGGTGTAGAACTCGTTGCTGAAATGTTTCCGGATGTGGAAATATTTTCAATTGAAGGCACAGACATTCAACTCAGTCGTATTTTGGAGTCTTGGCCTGATTTTAAAGTGATGAATGTCAATGAAGTGCTGATGGGAAGAGTGGTTGAGAATCTTGACAGCGCCTGCTGTGGAATATTTCCTGAGGAAGTTGCTCAACTGCGAGAGCTGGACGAGGAGTACCTACGAAGGGTGAATTGAATTTAGTTCCGGTCATGGCCATCATTGCCTACTTGAAGGGTCAGTCAAACTTGAGTACGCTTTGCAAAACTACATTCTGATGGAAGTTTGTTTGTGATTCTTTACAGAACTCAGGACCTTGAGTGTGTATTATAGGAAACAAAGGAATTCAGATCCGTAGATGGGACCAACGACCAACTGATGATTCAACCTGCCTGTTTTCAAAATAACGGGTTTGATTGCCTTCCAAAGATCCCCGCATCTCACTGTTAAATTGACATCGGAACATGAAAGACTTGTAGAAGGTGAATATTTTGAAGTGAATATTTGCAGGACATTTTTATGATAGCAAGCAATGCTGTGATTTGGAATTAATTTGTAAATTTCTCATTTACAGCTTTTGGCCATCTAAAACCGTATGCATCGGTTGTCTTTAAACAAATTACGTGGGACGGATAGGGCTCATGATTGAGAACAAATATAGCAAGTTGCGCAACCACGGTTAATTTCGTGAATAGGATATTACTGCAGGAATTTAATTATAACAAAAATTTATTGCTGATTTGGCTTATTATTGTTAAACCCAATGGTTGTCAGTCTTAACTATTCTATTCTTTATCTACTAAATGTAATCATCATGGGCCCGCTGCCTGCTATATTACGTATACTAAGTACCTGCGTTACTAGTTGCAATGTGAATGGGTGATGCCTTTGTCGATGTAGGAGTGTTTCTGAAAGGACACATTTTAAGTAAATATGCGAAGTTTGGTTACCTCTGAAGGTCGAACAGCAAGCAATGTATTAAAAACGCCAATGGGTCAATCTGTACTTGAAATTTTCTCAACAATTGAAACTTAAAGACCCCATATCAAGCAGGCAATATGAAGACATCATTAAATGTTGCAAGTTTTCTCATCTGAACTCAAAACCTGACCGTCTGGACAAGTACACCGATACGTCCAACGAGTGACCAAAACACACAAATAAGCACATTCAACTTGATCGCAAGGATTTGTGGGTTTTTTTGAAACTCGCGTGCCGAAGAGGGCCATGTATTCGACATCACTCGGCATCTGTGCCTCCTTTCTAGAGTTCGTTCCAAATTTTGAGAGGACATGAACGCTTTCTGTATCCCAGGTACCGTAGTGAACTTTGTCGTTTTCGACAGCAACATCCCAAATATTTACGGATGTTGTATTTGGCACCAATTCCATGTAATGTCCATCAATGTCACAACTTCCGATTTCCACGCCAGAAGCGCTCCAATACAGTCGGTCCTCCTGCTCGTCAACATCGATTCCTCGCACTTTCCTTGCCAGTATAACTGTTGCGTTCGAGCCATCCAAGTTCGCTCGGACTACTTTTTGTTCCTTAATGGACCAGAAGAGAAGCCTGGAGTCAAATGTCACAATTATAAATTAAAATTAAAAAGTTGCCCATTTATAAAGGACCGGACCCTTTAGATAGATGGACTGCGAAATCACGGAGCTCAGACAAGTCGCTACTGGTGGCAATCGTTGAGCATTTCTTCGCATCAGTATTACAAATTTTGATGGTTCTACTTGTTCTATTGCCGTAGTAAAAATTTCCACTGGTCGGTTCTATCGCCATTCCGCGAAGTTCTGATGACGGATCTAAAGTTTCGGAAACACAATCAGTTTCAAATTCATCTTCTTAAAAAATTATGATAGTTTAAATATGTTTAGACCTGAAACGAGAATCTTTGACCCACTGCCATCCAAATTACATCGTAATATCCCAACTTTTTTTTCCAAATAATAAATTCTTTGTGAGTTCCAGTCAAACGTTAGTCCGTAAATCTTTCCCAAAGCAACCGGTTTTGTTTGTGTAGAATTGAGAGGGATCAAGTAAATCCCGTTGCCCCATGTTCCAGCAACGATTCCGTCCACATTTTTCTTGAGTGGTTCGTCACGGTGTGCCCACTTGACCCGCAATTTTGACCTTGTGGCTTCTACTGATTTCATGTGTAGAAGTACCAACACTTCAGAATGTCTGTCCAACTGAAGAGACCCCTCCGACGAACCATCACAAGTCCTTAAAGACAAACAATAAAATTACAAAATCTTTAAAAATTGAATTACGGAATCAAGGAGCTCATTTGGAAGACTAGTCCAAGTAAAAAAATAATTGTACTTTTGTATTTCGCTTGTATTCCCATCGGGCCTGATTTGTATAACGGAGAAAAACATATTTTCACAGGGATTCTCTTGAGCCTCTGCTGCTGCGGAGTCCGTGTTCAGTGTCCAGTTTAGTTCAACAGGCATCTCATGGGAAAACTCCCAAAATATATTGCCACTTCCACCACGTATGGATTCCCATTCCAGTGTTCCTTCAGAATCATTCACATATTTTTTAGTGGAATTAATTTCAGAAACGTTCGTAGCCAACCCTCTCCAGTTGAGGGTCATTCTCTCACGTCCAGGTAGCACTACAATCGCTAGTTGCTTCCCTTCCAACTCGTAGGAGGAGACGTTCTTTGAGCCAGAAATCCTAAATTGACATCAAAATTACTACAAAATCAAAGAAACTAGTTTCAAAGCTTTTAGTCAAGCTTACCAAGTAGATTGAGCATTGGAGTTGGAAGAGTTTTGCTCGGGAATGACTAAGATGGACTCAGTCATGATGGGATCCAACTCCAGACGAAAGCCAGTCGTGTTTTGTAGTTTGATGACAGAAAGGCAGCTGGAGTTGGAAGGATCTATCTCAAGGTTTCCCTTGTCTGACTCGAACATTCCGATGCACTGCCGGTATTTACCTGAAAAAAATTTAACATGCGTCAGTCAAGAGCACTCATTTTGAATTTTTGCTGCTGTGAAATAATATTTCTACAAAAACGGTCAATTATTTTAACTTGTAGATAACTAACCGTACACTTCGAGGCTGACAGACTGAGTAGCCGGAGTTCCTACACCATTCGCAGCAACACACACATACGAACCTTCATCATTAAATTGAACGTTCTTGATTCGCAAGGTCTTGCCATTTCTTTCAATTTCCACTCGGTCAGACTCCAGTGAGAACCATTTTCTCTTGTCCATCTGATCTCAGGTAGCGGTCTGAAAATATGGCACCAATGTAAATACGAACCCTAGCATTATTTCTGAAATCACAGAATTTATTGATTAATGCCAACCGAGTCGACTCACATCCCATTAACCACGCACCAGATCTCCACATCATCGCCTTCCAGTACCTGAATGGTTCGATTGATTGGGGACCGAGCAATCGGCTCTTGCCATTCTTCTTTGGCTACAAGGTCGTTGAGCGCAGTCGCTTGATTTTCTAGGTTGGCTTCCAATTTATACAGCGAATTAATCTGCAAGTTAGATTGAACTTCCAAGTTTCTTAATGACTTTGCTTGAACATGTACTTTAGTTTCTAGATTGTCCAACAGTATCGCTTGCGTTCCTGCTGTAGTGACCAAGTACTTAACCAAAGCCTCCAAATTACTCAGAGTAATCGTCTGTAATTCCACTCTGGTGTGTAAGCGTGCCATGGCTGTGGTCAATTTCTCCAGGGATTCAATCACGTCCACACTTGTCTTTCCCTTTGTTGACTGGGCGTCCACTTGTTCCATCATTGAATTGCTCAGAATGACCAACAGAGTGAACCATACACTCAGAAGAGCCATTTTTGCGAATGTTTTTAACCCAACAGGGCACAACAATGCTGACTGACTGATATGTGAACCGACTTGCTTGTTTCCTCTTAAAAATTTTCACACTACTGCTCTCAAATGAAGGAACTGTTGGAATGAGTTCATGGGCGTGATGCAAAGGCTTCTTAGTAGCACAAATCTGCTTTCGTGTGGCAAAGGATTTTACAGCATGAAACTACAGCTACATACAAGTTCATTGGAACTGCTGGCATGTGTCACACTGCTTTATGTTGCTGATGCAGCAAGCAAGTTAGCCTCTGCGACTTAGATATCCTCACACGATGACTCACAGCACTGAAGCTGTTGTTTTCATTGAAAGAAATTCTTTATCAAAGTGCAATGAATGCTCTTCTTTGTGTGTGACAGAAAGTGTGTAAGCTTAAAGCTTTTCTCGCTAGGTCTTATTCGAGAGACCGGTTGTTACCTGACCTTTGACCTCTGTATGTATAAGTGTGCCTAGTTCAAATTCAAAAACGCACACGGCCACAATTATTTTCAATACAACTTATGGTATGATGACGAGCCGTTGCCTCTTCTCGTTATGAAAAAGTAGAGACAAGGCTCAGGGACTTGCAGGAAACTATGTGTACTCATGTCTTGCCCATTCTAACACGCGGTATTCTTATAAAATATTCATTAAGATTTCAAACTGAAAATGCGAACTTGAATTAATACAATTCACTGTGATCATTAAAACTGCAATGATCATGCTAATTAAATTGCTTCGATTGTAATTGTAGAATAGAAGTGAAATTCAGTGCTTCTTCGTTGTCGCTAGCCCTCATGAAAGACTTAATTATCTCACGAGAAATGCTTGTGACATGTTTGTGAGCTATGCCATGGGCAACCATATGCAAGTGTAGAGGGTACCTTGGGTGGTAACTTACCATGCAAACTTGGTGCGCATGGGCAGCGGATAACGAGGTATTCAAGAAAAAAAAATTGAAAATAAAAAATTGATTTTTCTTATGGGATTTAACATGGGAAATTTCAAGTTGCAAATTTTGAAAATTTTCAATTTCGACCAACTTTCAAAAAGTTCTTTTTAAGCACTTTAGATCATTTGGGGACTTTTATTTTGACCTCGAAAATTGAATTTTCCTAGTAGGATTGAACATGGGAAAATTTAAGTGAGGTAAGGCGTGACCGTTTCCAAAATTTTAAGTTTTGAGCTCGAAATACAAAACCGACGTTTTCTTATGGGCTTGAACATGCGAAATTGTAAGTGACCAAAGGGGGGACCACATGAAAATTGCAAATTTCTACCAAATTTCAAAAAGCAAGTTTTGAGCACTTTTGGACCATTTGGAGACATTTTAAGGTTGAGTTACAAAATGAAAAAATAGTTATTTCTTTTGTGGTTTAATTTGGGAAATTTGAAGTGAGTAAAGGGTGACTGTTTCAAAAATTTTAGCTTTTGGGGTTATAAAAAATTGATGCTTTTTTATGGGATTTAACATGCGAAAATTTAAGTGACCAAAGGGGGGACCACATGGAAATTACAAATTTGTACCAAATTTCGAAAAGTAAGTTTTGAGCACTTTTAGACGATTTGAAGACTTTGTAAGGTTGAGTTAATAAATGAAAAAATATTCATTTCTTTAGGGTTTTATTTTAAGTTTTGGGGCAATAAAAAGATTGGTGGTTTATGATGGGATTTAACATGCGAAATTTTAAGTAACCAAAGGGGGCGCCTTTGCTAAAGCTTTCATTTCCTTGGCTTATAACCCATTCCGACGCCACTGCTCAGGAAGGAAATTATTAGCCGGTGGTAGAGTTGCCAATAAAGAGACCGACCCGGAGAGCGATTCTTTAATGCAATTTGCAATACTCCCAACTTAAACTCCAAAAGAAACCAATCTATTTTTATTTTTGAGCCCAAACTAAAAAAGTCTCCAAATGGTTCAAAAATGCTCAAAACTTGCGTTTTGAAATTTGGTAGAAATTTGCAATTTGCATGTGGTCCCCCCTTATTTAAAATCTCCTTGACCTCACGACGGAAATCTCCATACAGCCTTCGCCATTCTCATCTACGTGCCCGACGAAGGCTGATGGCCGAAACTGTTGCGCGAATTTTGGTGTGAATTTTCCAATATCTTTTTTCGTGACAATTTCCAACTGTCCTTTTAAGGATCGCTGTAAATTGTCACAATACTAATCTAAATTTGTGTGAGCTTTATCTCTCTTCTTGGCTCCAGTGTATTTGTGCTCACTTGCGTTCTGGTCTACAACAACATTTTAGTCATTCGAAGAAATTTTAGTCATTTATATCATGCGATATGTATTTTTTTCAAAAATATGTGCATTTTTAGGCAAAAAGAACAGAATATGTGCCAAATATGTGTAAAACCCTAAAATATGTAGGTACATATGTAAATGTAAAATATTCTAAAATATGTACCAATATGTAAAATTAAATGTAGCTCAATCGACTCCTTTTGGTATGAAACGTCAAAAGCCAAGCTCTCAGAGTCATACCTTTCACCTAGAAAAATATGTATTTACATAGAAATCCGGGCTCTGGACATCATGATAAAGGTGGGTCCCTCCTGCCCACAAAATGTGACTTTAGATCACATGGGTGGATGTATCTTATTCTCGAAAGATGATGTCATGTCTTCTGTAGACAAAATTTGACCTGCAAAACTCGATGGTAACATTTTTCACATGATTTTCTAAGACAAAGGGGTTGATGTCATACTGCCTGTGCGGGTGGATGGGCCCTGAAATCGTGATACTCAGAATTATGTCATTTGTGCACGTTCCTTAGGCAACTACGCATCATTCAGAGCTGATGGGATCCATAGACAAGTCCAGATTAGACTGCAAAATTGGCTTACTAACACGACGACAAATGTTCAATAATCTGCTCAGTTTCTTTAAAATTCCTTCTTATTTCTTGCATTTATTAATTCATGTTTTAGGTAAACTAATGTTAGCCTCGAGAGCTTAATCAGTTTTTAAAATATAAGGAGACAACACTGGTAACCTTCTTCACAATCAAGCTGCCCGAATCGTTGAGTATTTTCACATTCTTCAACACTGCCGCATCTCCCTCCACGCTGGCTGCAAGATGAATCACCCGGCAGTCCGTTGCAGCAAACTTCGGTCTCGGGACAGAGTCCAGTTTTATTCATCCTTTTATCTGATGAACAACTTTCCTGAGACACACAAATGCCTCCCTCTCGAAGGCAATGGATTTGATTACTTCCACCCTTGAAATGGAAACCATCATGAAACTTAAACATAAAAAAATATACTCATTTATATCAGATGAAGCAATTACGGTCTGGCGCTCTTCGGCTGGACTTGGATTGTCAGACGCCGTGGAGTAAACGTTCAATGCTAACAGCAATGCCACTGCCACGGAGAGAAAAAGCGATGCGGACTGC
>JAQIWI010002766.1:0-11532 GCA_034698825.1 Deuterosminthurus bicinctus | reverse complement strand
TGATTGGAACGTCATCATCTTGGTCGCATGTTTGAAACGGGCGCTTGAACTTCAGTGTTGTCCATCCATTCGATTCGGACGCGTCGAGTAATTTCCAATCTTGGCTTTTATCATTGACGAAATGGTGGCCAACACCATGTCCATCCTGCGTCCAAAGCATTTAAAGTTATTATTAATTAATTATTCTAGAATTTTAACCCCACACACTAAAAATAACGTAGGCTAAACTGTTCCTCACAGTGAAGTACGCAGTGCCATTGTGACCAACTCCACCCATGATCATGTCCGCACCATCCATTGCCCCTTTGTTTGGACTGACGCCAAGACCGACATATCCGAGAGTACGCGCCCGTGCAGAAAACTCTATTTCGTTGGTTTCAAAGTACACGGTCCATTCCAAAATGAAATCTTGAGCGAGAGTTTCGGAGCGAGTGAAACTTTCATTCGCTCTTACAAAACTAAGTTGTAGAACAACGCAGGACGACAGCAAAATTTTTAGTATTTTAGCCATGGTGCTTGTAGGGCGAGTGCTGAATTAGGCATAGTTAGCGACGGTTTTATATACCACAATGCGGATGCTATACCAATAAAAGTCGGAATTTGGTTTTGAAATAAGCTGAGCCAGATGAGGTAATCTGTGGAGCTGTACCGGGTAAATGTGCCGCACTAGGAAATAAACAGAATGGGGAAGTGGTACAACATTTTTTTGTGGTAGGATCATCATTTCGTGTACACACATGCTGCTGTCTGTTATCTTTAGTCAGTACGGCAAGGTTATGTTCCAACGATTATTGTCATCACACCTGCGTAGTGTAACTTTTGATGCCGTGCGAACAATATAGTCTGCCTCTATGCCGTAGGTATTTTCCTTTATAGCTATCGAATGATGATAACGAGCTGGTCATCGGGGCACAAAAATGGTGGTTGTAGGGCTAGTGCTGAATTCGGCATAGTTAGCGACGGTTTAATATGCCAAAATGAGGATGTAATACTCATTAAAAGTCGGAATTTCGGACACGAACAAGCTGACCCAGGTGAGGCATCTATTTAAGCAGTAAATGCAGAGATTGGGATAATGCGTTGTTGTTTGTTTATTTTGTTATAGTTATAACAACCAGAATAATTTTAACCGTCAGCTGCCTTATCCCTTATCACCGGTGCGGAGCTTTTTGTCGATTCCGTGTTGCCCAGACTCAATTGAATCCTAACATCTGTACTGATGGCTACGGTCAATGTGCCGCGCCAGGAAATAGACAGATACGGTAAGTTGTTCAATTTTTTTGTAGTTGCGGTAGCGTTTTTAAGTACGTGACAAACACTCTCTGCTGTCGCTTGCTTTTATTCACTACAAGATTATGTTGTCATCACAGCTGCATAGTTAAAATTTTGATGCCCGTACGACCTAATATGGCCTGCAAGGATGCCATAGGTTGGTGTTGTCCTGGATGTCAAGCAAAGGATCATAACAATTTTGTTCAAGGATAAAAACTAATGTACACACACAATAAGTCGACCACTTATTTACATGGAAGCAGTTTTCCTTCATGTACAATTATTTTGCCCGAAATTACAACAGCATTTTCTACTGCAGTAACTTTTTAATTTTAAGCATTACAACATACTACTGAATACTTCAATGGATTTTGCGGTAGTGACCAGTTGAAATCAAGTTTCATAGGCTGAAAAAGGATTCTAATCAATAAGTAATGTTCCACCTTGATCAGCATTAAATTGCAATGTTTAGTTTTTAGTACAAAGTTTGTTTGAGTAGCCTCATGAGCACTGATATCTCAAGGATAAGCTGACGAGCAAATTGATACTACAAGCAGCCAACAGCTTTACTTTGCAAGCCTAGATGCAAGATTACATTTTGCTCTATAATGTTGCGCCTAATGCTGCAGCATGATTTTCATGTAATCATGCCAAACATTAATTAAATTGTACAGAAAAATTAGGAGAATAAAGTGAACCAACTCTGACCGCTAACTGCTGAATTGCTAGTAATTGTTCACCGTCTTTATTTTTTGGATGAATGTATCCCGTGAGTTCGATCCCTTTTGATTTAACGTAAATTAACCTACTTAATTATTATTGCCTTTACGTCTACACACACACACATTCCATTTATCCATAAGCCAACCGCACAGAAGACAATGATGGGTTTTGGCCGTCATGTGCAATGCGTACACTAAAGTATTTCTTACGTTACACGGCATGGTGAAAATTAAAGTGGGTGAGACTGATATTTCTGTGACCTCCCTTACTATTTTCTCTAAGAAGTTTACCAAAATTGTAGATGTAGGACGACATTTGTTACAGAAAACTGCTAGGGCGCCTAATTTTTCTTTGCATCCCAATTAGGAGTCTTTGTTTCGGCAGTTGCAGCTCAGCTAAAAGGCGGGGTACCGAAAATCTTACAGCACTGCATGCATACCAGCATACCCCATTAAAAGACCTACAAACATTGATAGTTAGCTTACAGAAATCCAAGCCGGTTGATAAAGAAATCTGGCTCAGAATTTTGTGCGCATGCAGAGGTGAGCAAT
This sequence comes from Deuterosminthurus bicinctus, assembly GCA_034698825.1. Lineage (NCBI taxonomy): Eukaryota > Metazoa > Arthropoda > Collembola > Symphypleona > Bourletiellidae > Deuterosminthurus > Deuterosminthurus bicinctus. The sequence goes on along the minus strand of JAQIWI010002766.1, from coordinate 8,986 downwards.
AATTCCATAGATACGAAATGCCTCGACAGCTCAAAATACGCAAGTACGAGATGCTCTGGTCATTTAAAGACTGCTGAATAAATTTCGCTGATCGTAAGATGCATACTGGAAAAGATTACAACGTACAACCGAAGTTTTGGATCACGTCGGATCATACGTGCGACCAAATCATGGACATTTGGGCCTGGAATTTTTATTGCATTACCAACGCGGGGTCCCGTAAGCACTCAAACATATACGCTGGGAGATTCAAGGGGGATTTAAGGTAACGCGACCTAGAGTGAATACTTGCACGAGTCGCCAACTTATAAACATTGCAGTAAGTACACGCTGCTTCAGTGCAATCTCTTTTGCCAATAACTTATCCTCACTGTTGACTTTGTCATCTGGAAACCTGGAATAACCTCCATGACAAGATAGACGACCCGCAGCATCAATAAAAGCCGAAAATTACTGAAAGATTATGTTGTGGGAAGCAAAAGGGCTCAAAGGGAGCAAAATCACATAAAACTGCGATAGTTTACATGCGGTGTTCAGGTGAGTATTCAATTTTCGAACTGATTTTCTCAGATCTCTCAGTTGTCTGAAATCGACATAATTTAAAACTACGAATTTTTTATTTAGTCAGTAATTAACGACCCAAATTTGTTCTTAATAACAAAATTAAAATAAAACTTCTCATTTTCTGTTGCATCAAAAACAGTAACTAGAATCATAAGATATTGTCAGCAGGAAACTTTGACGAGTGCTTTTGGCGTCTCAGCGTAACTAAGAATCTAAAAGTATGAAAGAATGAATGACGTCATTTACTTTTACACGCACACGACGCGTCTTTTCACAAGAAAAGCCACCGAAATTGTCATTAGAAGGACCGACTCCAGCAACTGCGCAGTTGCAACCCCGCTGCTACTCTTCTGACACGTAAACTTTTGGTCGTATGCTTTAAAATTATTGGGATAAGACACGTCCGGGATCACGCTTGGTGTTGTTGTCTCGCCCATGCAAAAGCCCATCTGTTTTTTCCAACGCATTTGATTCTGTAACTTGTTAATCTTTTCGTCCGTCCAGTTGACCTTGTGATTTAATGCATCAAGCAGAGTCAGGCCTTTCATTTCCGGAGGCGAAGTGACAATGGGATTAATTGGGTCGGAGCTGTAGCCAAAATAGTATAAATCTTCGAGATGTCTTTTCGATCATATATTTTGTTTTAAATGACACACCTGTTCAAACTTCCTATTCCTAACGGCTGAAGGACATCTTCTGGCGACATAAAAGCGCTCCCGCAATGAGAAAGATTGCGCACGTAAGGATATATAAGAAGGTAGGCTGAACACATCTCCTGCAATGTGGATTCTCCCTGGTGAGTGGCTTCAGTTGTTTCGTATACACATTCTTGAAAATATCACAAGGACTGATTGTCAACTTCCTGCATTACACTAACGATCATGTCAGACTTTACCAACAGTTAGGTGGTCGCCTGGTAGCACCTGGACATGGTCCCTTAGTGCATTGTATTGTTGATAAGAGAAGTCATAATGGTTGTCAACTACTACCCATGGAAGCTCTGTCGTGCCGCGGAAGTGGCGCACTTTAATTTTTCGTCCTGTAGTTGGGAAAATTTAAGAACTAGTATTCTCTTGACAGAACTTTAGTAATCCATTCAACTCCTTACCATGTATGTGTGTATGTGGAGTAACCCCGAAAATTTTAATTCCGCCATCAGGTAACGAAGCTTTTGTACAAGCAGAGCTACAGTGACCGGTGTGAACAAAATCTTTCACCCCTGGAGGAATTATTAGGTGAGGAGCGTTTTGAACCCCTACCACAAGAGCACCGCCTTCGTATTTTCTGTAGAGATAAAAGATCTTTTTTTATGTATACCAAACTACTGTACTCTAATTGCTTTCTTAGCGTACCTAAGATCTTTGGTGTAATACAGTACCATTCCAGTGTTTATTTTCAGTCCCTTCAGATTTTCTGGATTGTTGACATGAGTTTCAAATCGAACGCATTCTTGGTTGCTGGGATGACCGAATGGCACTCCAACTTCGTCGGGGAAGAAAGTAGGCTGAGGAAAACAAACACAAACAATCATATTAGCATCAATATATAGCCATCAGCTGCACTCGGAACTTACGTAACCGCCAACGGACCAACCGAAGAAAACATCTTGACAATAATCATGCGCAATTTGCATTGTAGGGTCATACTTTAATCCTCCTGACGTATTCGACAAAGCTTGAAGGTAAGCAGCATGAACAGCATCATCTGGGAAAGTACATCGGTAGCCTATCATGTGATGTACGTGCTTCTGTGCCTCAAGCGTAGGTAGTATTGCTTCATACTATCGGCATAATTACTAGGATTATCATGTCAAATGTACAGGTGCAGCGTATAAACTCACCCCAACTAAATGAACTTTTGATTTCAAATTTGGGAAACAATGCACAGATAACCAGTACACAGTGCTTTCGGCCGGTAGCTCCATTTTGATACTTACGTTGAACGCATTTAAGCTACAAAAAACCAATTCGATTGATTACTTTTTTGCGCCTTGCAAACCGAACTGTTATCATACCCCGAAGTGTCTTCACCAAGTTTACTATTGGGGTTAAGCAACTTGAGTGATTGCACACCTCGCTTATCCCCATGGTGCTCTGCTTGGTCAGTTTCTCCGTAGCTGTATATCACGCGCAAAGTATCTTCCTGGAAACGAAAATAACATGTTCTCAGGATTTGATAATTTTATATCTATATTTAAAAAGCCACAGAACTGTGATTGGAACGTCATCATCTTGGTCGCATGTTTGAAACGGGCGCTTGAACTTCAGTGTTGTCCATCCATTCGATTCGGACGCGTCGAGTAATTTCCAATCTTGACTTTTATCATTGACGAAATGGTGGCCAACGCCATGTCCATCCTGCGTCCAAAGTAGTTAAAGTTAATATTAATTAATTATTCTAGAATTTTAATCCCACAATCTAAAAATAACGTAGGCTAAACTGTTCCTCACAGTGAAGTATGCCGTGCCATTGTGACCAACTCCACCCATGATCATGTCCGCACCATCCATTGCCCCTTTGTTTGGACTGACCCCAAAACCGACATATCCGAGAGTACGCGCCCGTACAGAAAACTCTATTTCGTTGGTTTCAAAGTACACGGTCCATTCCAAAATGAAATCTTGAGCGAGTATTTCGGAGCGAGTAAAACTTTCATTCGCTCGAACAATATTAAGTTTAAGAAGAAAACAGGAGGACAACAACAAAATATATATTGCATCCATTATGGTGGCTGTAGTACTGAATTGGACATAGCTGGCCAAGGGTTTTATATTCTAAAATGAGGAAGCAATATCATTAAAAATCGGCATTTTTTGGCACAAACATGCTGATCCAGTTGAGGTTTTTTATCTGTACACGGAACAACAGCTGTATTGATGGATCCGGTCAATGCAATGTGCTTTGGTAGGAAATAAACAGATTAGGAAGGTTTGCATTTTTTTCGTTGTTGTAGGGTTATCGACGTCAGTGTAAACAGTCAGCTGTCTTTTATCTTTATTCATTATAAGGTTATGTTACACTGACGATTGTCATCATACCTGCACAATGTGAATTTAGATACCCGTACAACCAATCTAGACAGCCAGGATGCCACAGGTTGGTATGGTTCTGGGTATCAACCAAATTATGATTACAAGTAGATCGGTGGGGTACAAAAATAATGATTCTACATCAAGTCAATGCATGGAGTCATCACTTAAATTCCAAGTATGAAGATTTCTTTCATGTTCAATGCTAATACCTAGATGCAAAATACTTGCTGCACTTGATCACTCGGGTCGATCTCTTATAGCTATTAAGCCAAACTTGAATTCATTTGGCACATTAACCCTGGCAATAAAAGGCCGTCACTCTGACTGCCCGTGCATACTACGCAACAATTTCTGTGTTATTTTTTTAAATTTATTTGTCAGTCGATTATCCTATTCTCATGTTTACAAGGAAGCGTGGGTCACAAAAGTATTTTCCTACAACCTTTCTGGTTGTAACATCACGGAAAACAAAACAATTGGTCTGGAATTTCGTACGGTAGGCACAATAGGAACAAGATAAAGGCTCAGCAATTGGTTTGGAGTTCCCTAAATAACAAACCATTCGTCATAATGGGCCCATCATATTATATATAAAGCCTCCGCTAGCACTAGCGATCATTCCAATTGCGTATTGAACACCCTTGATTTACTCCCAACATCGAATAGACAAATATTTGCTATGAAGCTACCACGGCACGTATCACTTGTGGAGTTGTTACTAATTTTCACTGGCGTTAAGTCCGTGGATCTATCCACTTCACTTTACAGCTGGGAAACTTCTTTCCTAAGCCAATATGAACTTGGACAAGTGATCGAGCATTTAAATATCACTGACAACTGCAAAGCTCACGCAATGGAGTTTCTCTTCAGATTGACAAGCCCAGAACATCTCATACAAAGTCCGTGGGCACTTCAAAGTAAGCTTGTTACTTATTATTCTGTGCTGTTAATGCTACAAAAACTAATTTCATGACATTTCTGCAGTGATGGATTCATGGGGCAAGCTCCCGGATGGTATTCTTCGAGGGCATCTAAATTCTCTTGGAGATTATGATGAATGTGTGAGCGTGGATGTCTCAAAGTTGCAATTTCTCGGCTTTGTTAACAGAACAGAGAAACTTTCAACGAAGTTCAGAGGGCTGTACTGTGAGGTAGCATTGCAGCTGCCACTACTTTCTTTGCTGCTTACTCAAACAGAGAACACGTATTTGGATGAGAGCGACAGTGGGGATGTGGTTAAAAAATTGATGGTAATCAAAGTACTTCAATAAAGAGGAGATTGTGATACCCGAAATTATCGTAAAATGTATACTAAAACTTTGAGGTTTTTACATATTCCGACAGGAATATCTGCCAATGAGGAATGGAGTACAGATCTACCCATCAGTCGGTTTGTGCTTGCCTAGTAGCTGCTCATCTGCGGATGTGAACACACTTGTTGGCCATCTTTTGCCAAAATTAGTCCCGTACGCTAATGGCTTGGTGGTTGGGGAATGTTTTACCGCAAGAAGGTCCGACTTTGATTCAGGATTCTGGGTTGTGATGTAAGTCTTCACTGACAGTTTTTATCATTTCCAGTTGGTGATTATCACAACATTGTGTTTACAGAGGAGTTTTGGGTTTGCTGCTTGCAGTAACAGCAATTGGAACAGCAATGGATTTATTTCAGACGAAGCAGAGAAAAGTGACTGGAAGTATTCAGGCTGTGATGGCGTCATTTTCAGTTGCTCGAAACATTAAACAATTGCTAAAAATTGAATCACAAAGAAGCTTAAATTTGGAGTGCATACATGGCATTCGATTTTTAACTATGCTGTGGATAATTCTGAACCATACTTGGTACATGCTCCTTGCTCTGCCAGTGTGGAACGCTGTGGAGGCCAAAGAAGTAAGTTGTGCCCTTGCTCCAATCTCGGACATTATTGCAGATTACGCTACCTCATGTTATGCTTTAATCACAAAATACTGTTTTAGTTGAATTGGAAGCTAAAATTGTCGCCCATTATCAATGGAAATGTGAGTGTAGACACATTCATCACCGTTACTGGTTTACTAGTAAGCTTCAGTCTCCTGAAACTTTGTGAGTCAACAAAGGGACGGTTACCAATCCTCTGGTTGTACGTACATCGTTTCGCTAGGTAAGGCTGTAAACCAGATTTGTTTTAATTTGGAAATTATCTCAGTATAGCCCGATTATTTAATTGCTTTTAGGTTGACTCCGGCTTATGCAGTTCTGGTAGGAGTCGTTGCGAACATTTTTCCACACTTGAGCAATGGGCCATTTTGGTATTTTGCTGAAAATCAGGGAGAAAACTGCCGAGCTAACTGGTGGACAAATTTATTGTACTTGAACAATTTTATTCATCCTGACAAAATGGTAAATTTAAGCATTTAAAATTACCAAGCAAAGACTATGTTCTTAAGCTATGTAAAGCCATGCAATTATTTTTGTAGTGTGTAACTCACGGATGGTATCTGGCAGTTGACATGCAATTATACATCCTTGCGCCGCTGATTGTTTTTCCACTGTGGAGGTATCGAAGGGTTGGGGTTGTCCTACTCAGCGTTTTGACACTGATTGCCTTACTTCCACCTGGTCTGCAAACGCACTTTCAACATTTTATCCCGACAGCTATTTTTACTCGGGAGTACGCGTTTTGGAATTTTATAACTCAAACTTGTAATTACAAACTTTTAACTTATCGTAGATATTGTTTTCGTTTCTAGTTTTGATCAATCAATGTATGTGGATGAGTACTACAAGCCCTGGACGTACTTGCAACCTTACTTAGTCGGAATTTGGATGGGATTCTATCTGTTCCGAAACTTTGGCAAAGACAGAGTGAATTTGTCTCGTATTCAAGTCGCAACGGGGTGGCTACTTTCTACCGTAGTTGCGCTGGCAGTAATATATGGTATCAGCCCCTGGTTTCACCCAACGACGGAAATACCACACACAATGGGATGCCTTTACGCATCCCTACACCGCTTTGCTTGGGGGATTTGCATCTGTTGGATTATTTACGCCTGTTCTCATGGTCATGGAGGATGCATTAACCGCTTCCTTAGCTGGAAACCCTTCATTCCACTCGGTCGCGTAGCGTACTGTGCTTATTTGGTATCTGTTTCCATTGTTTTTAACTTTCATTCTAGCAGACGACAGCCATTGTACTACAGTTTTTATTCCATGATTTATGTTTTCATCGGTCACGCAGTGATGTCTGTAATTGTTGGCTTTATCTGGACAACTTTATTTGAGTCTCCATTCATACAGTTGGAGAAGTTAGTGCGCTCTGGTAAAAGTCACCAATCAACTTAAAAACTCGATTTATAATTATCATAAGCTTCAACTTTGTGATTTTCTTTTAGTATTAATAACTGCGTTGGTTATCAAAATTACATGTTTTTAAGAAATTTAACTTGCATGATTTAAGTCGGTTGATTTAAGCGACTCATGTCTTCATTTGATCTTAAAATAATTATTACTATTCTTAATTCAACGGGCCTAAACCAATTCAATTTGTTAGAGAATGATTATAATTATTGGTATACATAAGGTTGCGGTAGGGTTATTAATTACAGTGCAACCATTCTATTGTCTCTTATCTTCATTCTTTACAACTAGGTTATGTTCCACTTATCATTGTCATCACACTTGTGTAACTTTTGATGCCCAAAAAACCAATAAATACTAACGGAATTCCATATGTTTTCGTTGGTATTCAACAAATGATAAAAACAACTTTTTTGGAGGGGCCCAAACCAACTATTGTGTGTACACAATAATAATAATTACAATTACCGTAAAATCGGTATTAGACGCCGCGGCTTTTATTCTTTCAAAGCGTCGCTCGACCCGGCTTTGATTGAAGTTGCCGCTTTTATTCTCAGAAAATTAAAAAGTACAATGATGTGACGTAAAAACCGAAGGATACCATGGATTTTTGCCAATACAGGGGTGCTGTTTATCTGATTTAAACGATCGCTGTCACTCTTAGCACCAGATTTTATAGTAGTTAGAGCGTCGCCGTTGGTATTTTCAACTCAACTTGAATTTTCATCGTGTTCAGAGCTTTTTAAAGGAGCTTGCTATGCAACTTCCTCAAAAGTAAAAGCCAAACCCGTAGCTTCAACTGTATCCCATGTTATGCCCCCCAGCTATGCCCACTTTTAAAGCAATTTTATGTGCTATAGTGGTCATTTCCACCACAGAGTGGTTAGGACACCGTTCTTGAAGAGACAATGATGCTGACAAGAAAGTTTGAGATATCTTAGATCCGCTGAACCAAGATTTCCTTATTGGGGCGATTTAAATTTCCTCCAGCACAGCTTAAGCCACGAGCCTTTAGTGTAGTTGTTCTCAGACCCTGCCATCCACTTCTCATATCTCTCACTGTTAAAGATATAGTTTAGGTCACTCAATGTGCGAGCATGGCAAAGTGATAATGATAAGAGAACACATGCAGATATTGCGCATTAGGTCATAATGGTAAATGCACTTAATATGAGAATGCAGTCATAAACAAACAATGCACTCATAAACATGAGGTGCGAAATCCTGTCACCTACATTCGGAAGTCAATGCACTTCCCACAGAAGTCATAAACATTCATTCATTGTTATTATTCTTTGCAATAGCCATGTGAATGTATGACTTATATATAAACTCTTATTACTTACACACTCACCGATGTAAGTGATGTCTTAAAGGTCTTATGTACAGATTGACCCACCTGTCAGCGTTTCTTAATTGTTGTAGCTGGATAAATTTTGTCGCTAATGAGTCATTGAATGCAATAAAAGCCGCGGCGTTTGTTGGAGGCCCGGCCTTTAGTAATTGAAACTGTTGACCCCTAGTGTATATTAGAGGTACGGCGTCTAACACCAATTTTACTGTATTAGTGTTTGTACAGAAGCACGACGGCATATTATGAAATAGACTTTGTTTGATTCTCTGGTAATGAGCAGTTGAGATAAAGTGTAATAGAATGAATAAGGAGTCTAAGGTCTTGCTCAAATATTGCTTCTCCATATTATCGCGTCGTTCCCATAAGTATACATGTGTTATTTATGACCTATTCGTCTGTTCAATGCATAGCTCGGAAATTTATTCAGTAAGTCTAGCCAGGCCCGAATGTTTTGCATTTTTAGATGTCAGTCTACGTAATACATTGCTATTATACAGTCGAAACGTTACAACAACGCAGCTTCCTGAGGTGTTACACGCAGATTGAAATGATATTAGAGGAACATGCCGGGATTACGAACGTCATGTAATTTTTGGGTCTGATTTTTGAGCAAGATTAAATCAAAGGGGGGTCGGTTTACACACACCATAAAAATTACAAAAAAATACTACCGCATTCAAAAGACCCATAATTGATAACAAT
>JAQIWI010002765.1:0-11532 GCA_034698825.1 Deuterosminthurus bicinctus | reverse complement strand
GGACCCACCCTACTCAATGATCTTCCTTCCGTTTTGTGGAGATTTCGGGAGCATCGCATCGGTTTCATCGCCGATGTGGCCGACATGTTTCATCGTGTCAAGATTCGAGACGAAGATCTCGATTCACAAAGGTTTCTTTGGCGTGGACGAAACCAAAAGTACCCCGATGTCTACGTGATGAAGGCTATGATATTCGGCGCCACTTGCTCGCCTTCGACTGCTATCTTTGTAATGAATAAGAATGCCAATGAATTCAATGACGAATTTCCAGGGATCGCTAAAACTGTAAACCAACAATTTTACGTCGACGATTATGTTGACTCTGCAAGTAATGAAGATGAAGCAGTCAAGAAAATTCTCGATGTGATTGAAGTCCAACGCCGAGGCGGCTTCAAGCTATGCAATTGGATTTGCAGTTCAGCAGCCGTTCTTTTGCATATCCCATCCGACCTACGTGCAAGTAACTGGAAAGAGTTACAACTTGATTCTAGATTGCCTACTGAACGCGTGCTTGGCCTTTGGTGGGACCCAGAAACAGACTCATTCACATTCAAACTTGGCCAAAACAAACTGGACTTAATTGAAAAGTCAAAATCGAAAATGACGAAGCGACATCTACTGAAACTAATTGCATCTCTCTTCGACCCATTGGGATTACTGGCTCACTTTATAATCAAAGCTCGAATAGTTTTCCAGCAAGTATGGCGACAAGATGTGAGCTGGGACGACGAAATTCCCACTGACCAAATGAAATCGTGGGTCAAATGGTGCGATCAGTTACCAAAAATAACTGCGGTTGCTGTACCAAGGTACTACCTCGTCCCTCCTGAGTCATCGTCTGGCCCTGAACTTCACGTTTTTGCCGATGCAAGCCGTGAAGCGTATGCGGTGGTGGCTTATTTTCGCTGGGGGGAGGAAGATGCTATTATTTCTTTCGTGCATGGAAAATCTCGTGTGGCTCCTTTGAAAAGTCTAACAATCCCACGCCTTGAACTTACTGCTGCATTGCTGGCTGCTCGACTCGCAAAGAAGATCAAAATTGAGCACAACTATGCTATTAATGCGACATATTTTTGGTCAGATTCTAGAATAGCTCTTGCTTGGGTCCGTTCTGGTGGTACTCGCTATAAGCAGTACGTTTCCAACCGGGTGAACGAGATTCTGGAAATTACGACTGCCAATCAGTGGAAATGGGTTCCTACAGCGGAGAATCCTGCAGACGATGCCACTCGTCTAAACCATGTTGCTGATCTCTCCATCGATTCTCGTTGGTACCGTGGTCCAGAATTCCTTCGACATCATAATTCCACTTGGCCAGTGGAACGACCTGTGTCGCCTGTAACTGAAGAAGAGCGTCCAATTTGGCATTTTGTTGGTGTGGTCAGCGAAGAACCTTCAGAGATTCTGCCCGACTTGACGAGATTCTCGTCTTGGGTAAAACTGCTTCGAGCTACTGCATGGGCCTTTAGATTCGTTAAAAACATCCGGTACCCAGCCAGAAAATGCTTGGACGATTTATTTGATTTTGAGATTGACAGTGCAGAGAAGCGATGGATCCGGAAAATCCAACTTGAGTCCTTCCGCGAGGAAATAAATTGCTTGTGGTCAAGAAATCCAGTTCCTACTTCCAGCCGACTCTACACTCTTCATCCGATTCTTGATGATGAGAACATTCTTAGGGTTGTTGGGCGTACTGAATATTCTGACCTGCTGCCATATAATACAAAGTATCCAATTATACTTGACGGAAAGCATCCCTACACACGATTACTGATTCAGTACTACCATATTGCTGCCATGCACCAAGGAATTGAAACGGTCATGAATAATTTGCGTCAAAAGTACTGGATCACTCAAATGAGATGCTCTGTGAAGGCCGTATTCCGCTCGTGTCAGCTTTGCAAAATTCTACATGCCAAGCCAAAGACACCCGAAATGGCGCCTCTACCAGATTGTCGAGTCAATTCCAACTTTGTCGCTTTCGATCAAGTTGGCATCGATCTATTTGGCCCGATCGAAGTGAAGGTGAACAAGAGGAAAACCGAGAAGAGATACGGCGTAATTTTCACATGCTTAACTGTACGAGCTGTTCACTTGGAGGTTGCATCTTCACTTTCTACCGACTCCACTATTATGGCCCTTCGAAGATTCATGAATCGCCGCGCCGTTTCTCCGTCGGACATTTACACCGACAACGGTACTAACTTTCGAGGTGCTAGTAAAGAGATTCGTGCTGTATTTCGAGAATTACAGCAAAGTCCACCGGGAACTATTGTTCCACTGAAGCCTATTAATTGGCACTTCAATCCACCTTCAAGTCCTCACATGGGAGGTGCATGGGAGCGCCTGATTCGGTCAGTCAAGACTGCCCTTCGTGCTGCTTTGCCCGGGAGGCACCCTACAGACGAAATTCTTTTGACAACGTTTACAGAAGTCGAATATGTCCTAAACAATCGGCCTTTGACGGAGGTGTCAGTGGACCCTTCCGACCTCAGGAGTTTGACTCCTAACGATTTTCTGCGCATGAGCTCTGATCCAGTTTCTAACTGGAATATTAACGGTGCTCCTGATTTGAAGAAGCACTGGAGACGTGCGCAGGTGATTGCCGACATGTTCTGGAAGCGCTGGGTCAAGGAATACTTACCCAATTTGACTAGACGGCAGAAGTGGCATAAAACAATTCCAACTTTAAAAGTTGGCGATGCGGTTCTAATTGCTGACTCAAACTCTCCCCGAAACTTATGGCCCAAGGGAATTGTTGTTGCAGTTCATCCTGGGCGAGACGGTCAAGTCAGAAGTGCTGACGTACGTACAACAAATGGGTTGTACCCCCGTCCAGTTGCAAAACTGGCCATACTGGACTTGGAGCCTGAACAGAAAAATGAATAGGATTCGCGGGGGGGAGGAAATGTAATAGAAATGATAGTGTGCTATAGCTACGGCTATGATGTAGTTTAATGATGAATGTAATTATGTAACTATGATTTCTGTCTAACTTACTTTAATAGTTGTAAGTGTTAAAACTACGATTCCCTATTAAGCTTTGTACTGATCAGACGTACATTTAATCGCTCTCTTAAACGACATTAAATATCGGCACTATTCGTACTCCCATGAGATTGCTATATCTCAAGTCTGCTGTCACGCTGGTCCTTCACTATTGCCGTCGCTTACTAATGTAGAGAGATCGTCTTTCTCTTACACTGGCCATTGCATGAGCAGAACTATAATTTCTGATGTTATTCCGAAAATTTTTGGCCATATTATCATTTCCTATAAATCAGAATGATGTCATACTTTCAAAAGTTTTTTTTTATAATAATTTAATTGCCCATCAATAATTCTTTTAGTCTTTCAGGATATTCAGCAAATGGGAGTAATTCAAACTGGCCCTTATGGCAACACATCGTAAATTGACCCTGGACTGGGCGCTCCTTTTGAAAATGCAACGCCCCACAAAATTCACATTCTTGATCCATCAATCCAAGATAATGTGGTTCCACATCCATTGGCTGAGTTCGATCCCAATAACCCGGCCTCCAAAATAACGGATTGTCTTGTTGGTCATCATCATCAATTTCTGGGGTATCATCTGGTTCAACTCCTTGCGCATACACATTATCTTCATCCTGTAATTCCATATTATCTCCTTGGTCCTGCGGGATATTGTTCTCATTATCCAATTCCATATCTTCTTCTTGAGGTTCATCATATGGATTACGTCTACAAATTAAGTTTCTTATTATACAGTTGTTTTTTAAATCCCAAACATTTTTCCTTTCTTTTTCATAAATTCTTCTTCTTGCATAACGCACACTCTGTCGTCTACCAACTGATGTCCTCTTACGTCTAGGCATTATGAATCACAGACAATAAATGTTTTTGAATACACTTTTGAATGAACTTTATTCTAAAACATTCAAACTCGAAAATCAAATTGACTATAACTTTCCAAGCGCATGACATGTAGAATGTATGAAACTTAAAATATCAAAAAAATCAAAATTTTTATCTTTAAATCATAAATTCAAATTTATTTCGAAAATGTTTCTAAAAAATAATATTAACCATGACAATCACCATTTTCTTGGCTTTTGAATGATATAATACACATCGTAATCGGTCCAATGGTCTAAGAGGAGATCGTTTGAAAACAGACCTAAGTCACCAAAAACTGAAAAATGCACATTACTATTTCATTCAGGCCAAAAATTTTATGACTTTTAAGCACAATTTTAAAAAACCAAGACCTTATGTTCAAGTAACAACTCTTTGGCTTTCGAATGAGCTATTATACTTGAGAATTGGGCAAGCGGTCTAGGAGGAGTAGTCTTCCGACTGAAAAAAGTGAGACGCTGATTATAGTGTTGATGTTAATTAGTTAGTTTGTGTTTGTTAATGTTATGCACTAGATGCTAATGTGAGCGGTCGCTGACCGGCTGTTAATATGTTGATTGGCTGTAGCGAATGATTATGATAACCACGGTCATTGGCACTGCCACGTCGGTGGTAATGCGAGGTTTCCTTTAAGGGAACATTGTGGATTTCTGTCAGTAAGAGCTGAGAGGCTAGCCACGTGAGACGCCCAATAAATATCGAGCTCTATTCGTGAAGAACATACCCTTCTGTGTAGACCCTTGGCTATTATTACACTCTCTCTCTCTCTATTCACACACACACAAGCTGAGTTGAGTCTCATGCTGCCCTGCCTATTGATACTTTGAGTTCTGCGTCTTAACCAGTCTGATATATTAGCCGTGACAATTCTCCATTGTCACATGGTCCAAATCAACTTTCCAGCCGCCTTGGGTACTTGACTCTAAACGCAACACCAGAAAATATCGCCACTGAGCACGGGAGCAAGCCAGAAGTGCCAATCTGTCATTATCAATGTGGAATTTGATCTGAGAACAACCGTTGCATCCTTTCAGATCTGCCTCAAGGAAAGCCGTGTTTTCATCATAGGTAATCCAATATCTTGGTTGCATTAGCTCGTAACTTGATCTTGAAGACAATGAATCAGCTTCCGAAATGTAAACGACATCCGAATCTGGCAAGTTTCCTTTCAAGTTCTTTGAGATTAAAACAAAAAAATCAATTTTAGCACATGACGAACCACACTTAGATATAAAATAGTTATAAACAAAAGCTCGGGTGCCAATTTTACTTGTATAATTTTTGAACGTGTTTTACTTGCGTTATTGAAAGTTTTAGGCATCAATTGTGGATTATCCATTAGAACCGATTAGGTTCACCAGTTGCTTTCTCTACCACATGTTCCCTAAATGTCTCGACATACCCAGCTGTTGTGAGCGAACCTCACAGTTGAGCTTGTTAACAAGCTAGACCATATGGAGCTCGGTTACCTCGGTCCATTTAAGCTTGTAGTGCTCAAAGATGTAGGGAGCTAGTGAATGAAACTATTTGTTGTTCCAAATCTTTATCTGTTTCATCTGGCAGCCGGGTTACTTGATGAGTCAAGGCGTCGTTTGGGTTTGACTTTGGAGAGTCTCCTCGTAAGAGGTTCTCCACGCTGCACATTATTGTATTCGTGGTTACCTCTGTGTACAAACTCCCTTAGAATCCTATGTGAGGAAATGATGATGGTGGCTACGTTTCTGCTGCGAGCTACTACCCAGGAAATGACGATATGTAAGAACTAGGAGGAAGCCATAAATTACCAAATGTCTATGGCAAAGGCACTGAGAAAACGGCTCGTCCTAATTGTAATGATTAGATCCAACTAGTAGGATTTATATAAATTCGTGATACTTGAATTTGATGTGCTTTCTTGAATCGGAAGGCCCCTTCTCTTTCCATCGCGTCAATATTCCACTTACGCTTTCATTTTCCAGTTTCAATCCATTACACCGACGTAAAGTTGCTGAAGCCGAAGGGCAGAGTACAGGGAAAGTTTATGAGCACCTGCTCTCGTCCTTGTGAGCATCAGTTTTGCTCTTGCTGTGACTGGGTCTAGACATTCCTCAACATCAAAGCTCACAATACCCCAATTTTGGTCATTTTTAAATTTGGTAGGTGCAGCTCTGCTACTTGTTCCAACCCTCTATAAGGCCATCATAGTAAGTCTTGAAAAAATGTTAAATCTAGTGCAAAGCAATAGAAATTTAACATCCTATCATATCAGAAGTGATATGAATAGTTTCGCATTGCTTTCAACATTCTTATCACTACCAGTTCTGTCGCAATTGTTTTGGGGTTACTCATACCCTTCGTAGACAACATTTACTTGAAGCTTTGCTGCTGGCTCTTTGTACTCATTCTTGTTGCACTATGCCTAATTGTGCTTCAAGTTTGGAATCCTTCTGACGAAGTTGAATACTTTTATGCCGAGGCTTTTGTAAATCTTGACTGGCTTATTGACTTCAATTCACTTTGTTTTCGTTTTCTAGGACTTGGAGCACATGATCAAGTTTTGTCTGTCTAAAAAAGCTCGGCTTCAATAGATTTGAGTTGGACGACATTTCATTTTCCATGGCGTGATG
The DNA here is from genome assembly GCA_034698825.1 of Deuterosminthurus bicinctus. Lineage (NCBI taxonomy): Eukaryota > Metazoa > Arthropoda > Collembola > Symphypleona > Bourletiellidae > Deuterosminthurus > Deuterosminthurus bicinctus. Next base: position 5,029 of record JAQIWI010002765.1, on the reverse strand, counting down.
TCACAGTCATTCAAGTAGCTTACATTTCATCGCTACTGAACTCATAGATTCGTCAGTTACCTCAAATTACAAAAGTTTGCAGGAATTCTGACTGCTCGTCTCGTCTCTCACGCTCGTATTGAATTGGAACCTATTTTATCACGGTAGGTTATGTACACTACGACGTTGGATTCTTGTGCTGGCTGCAACGGCACCGCCGATGAAACATAGAGGGCGAAATTTCACTTAAAATTTAATTGGATGTAATGTGAATAATATACTGTCAATACTGTTTATGTAAAGCCGGAAATGATGATATTCATGATATGGTGTAAGAACGACAAGTTGAATCGGCTGAATAAATATTATTATTATTTTTAGAGTTGGTCAGTGTACTGCAAGGAAATTGCAAGTAAAGCAAAAACTGAGTTCATCCTACTGTAAAAAACTCTACACGGGAGTTTTACAGCCTGTCACTCTACTTGCGTAACTGCTTATCATCATAAACCATTCACGGAGATCACACTCTTTAACGTGGTGGCTACCAGTTGCCAAACATGAATTTATGCCTTAATTTCAATGGTGACCTTGCACAGCACGTCTGACGTTAGTTGTCTCAGACTGCTGCAGCAGCCTAACATTCCAATATTTCAGTCATCTTCAAGTCTTTTCATTCCAATACGCTCTCACTTCAACCTAAAACGTTAGTTTCTGTTGTTTTATGGTCGGTATTATTGTAGATTGCACAAAGAATCAAACGATTTCCATGAATTCATTAGCAGTTGATAATGATAAAGTTCTATAACTTCAAACCTTTTGGAAACATTTTAAAACTTCCCAATGAGAATCTTGACAAGCACAAAGACGCTCAATTTCCGCGTGTGTTGTCATCGTGTAGCCTACTTTTTCCCGTCGTTAAGTAAGAGAAGATGAAAGAGAAAGTAAGCCTTGGACGAGTAAAGGTTTTTTTTATACAACGGATTTTAATTGTTTTGAATTTAATTACATAGCTCATCGCCCTTAAAAAATTTCCAGCTTTAGATTTTTGCAAATTATGATAGTTTGCTGTGCCACTCGCATAGATTGATTATGACGCGAAAGAGTGAAGGTTGCTGTCTCTATTCCGACCCGTTCCCACGGAGTACGCGCACCTCAGTGATTGCGGGTACTTTCTCGGCTGGTCCTGAGAGTCAAAGACGACATTATGTCATAAGTCCAAGGCCCATCAGGTCACTTCGGTTATCCAGAGAGTAGAGATCGCTCCAACGTCCCATGTTGTCTTTGCACCTCGATACCCAAACTGCACAAATTTCTGTCAGGACTCCATAATGAATGATAAGGTGAGCTTGATTTTATAGTTGACAATACAACGTTTAAACACAAACGTTAGTGGATCCCTGAAAGACACAGGTCAGAACTTACATTATGAGCACACCAGAATGGTTCACCAAGCAATCCTGCCCATAAAGCTGTCGTTTAATCCGAAACCTTTACCTTGGTCCATTCTCTTTTGCAACCACGAAGCTTTCCTCGAAGGTTGGTTACTTTCACCGAGTCCTCCTGGTTTATCCAATAGCGCGTCAGGAAAAATCTGGGGTCACCTGGAGGCCATTCCAGCAGCATCATCTCAACAGCACCTATCTCAGGCTCGAGACCTTTGACATGCAAACCAAAAAAAAAAATTTCAAGATTTCAAATAGCTAACCAATAAGGAGAAAGTGTAAAAATCTTACTTGCAGTACATCTGATGCTGACACTCCCACAAGCCGCCCATTTTTTTAACAAGAGCATGTTTGAAACTGCAAAGATTAATATGGCAAGTGCACTGCCAATTTTCCAGCAAACCTTTTCTGTCATCAGGATTATTGCAACTGTAGAGAAAGTAAAAATGCATGAGCTGATGATGGCGCAACAGATTATGAGCCAATGGGTCTCACTTTCTAATTGCTTTAAAATTCCTCGCAACAGAGTTAGCACTTGGTTTATCCACATTTGACCAAAGGTTCAAGACACAACTTGATCCTTTCCTACCAAGACCGAAGATTGAAAATGTATTGTGAAGTTGTGTGCTAAAGGTTTTTGCTGTATAATGCTCCTCCACAGGCTAAAGCCTTACTCAAAGTGGTACTGATACCGAGGAGCAAACTGAGCTTTATAGACTCTCCATCTATTCTTCTGTTCATCAGGAAAGTACATGCTCCGGGAAATTATGTACCTTTCATTAATGGAAACGAGATCCTAGTTGCTCTATCAAAGTCTTATGCTTACCTTACAAAAAATAAAGAGCTGTCGCCACATTCTAAAATTAAAAGGAGCGTCAAGGAAACTTAGCTCAACTTAATTTAGAATGAAAATGGTTTTTCTTTGTAGTTGCAGTTTGTGTTCCGTTGTTCTGCAGCGACTAAGGAGCCGTACAGCTATTGATTTTTAATTTTGCAGGACGTTTGAAGGTTCCTCAAACATCCTGGCTCAATAACAAAAGACATGTGATTCGTGGGGTGTGAGAAAATTACTATTGGCAACCACCACATTCCTAACTCATCAAGAGTACCACAAACAATTGTCTACTCTGAGAAACTGATCGAGAGGTGGAAGGCCTGGTTACCACCGGTCTGAAAGCTTCTAGCCAGAGGCGATTATTGATTCTATTTATAAAATTTATTTGTTGGTGCAATTGTAACCAATTTTGGTGGTTTCCAACAACACCATTTGAATATTCGGGACTTAAAATGCATCAAGGCCATTCCCTTGTGGAATCAGTAGGACTCTGGGCTCTTGAGATTTACCCATGGCAACTCAGCTGATGCTCTTACAATAAACTTGACAATAGATTCAAAGACGTTTATTGTCGAGTTCATGACAAAGAGATTGTTTCACGTACTTGGTTCAGTGAATTTGATAAGGAAGACTACGTCATTGTCTGCTCTCGGTTGGCTTTGAAAATTTCCACCCACTTTATTGTGCGTTCCTTAATTCTGACAACAAAATGATTACAAAACGGCATCATACACAGATCAAAATGATAATGAAACCGAACGCAATCACATCACCATTATTTACTTGATTAAATTAATTATTCACTTTTTTCAGCTCAGAAAGTTCCTTTCCAAGTTGTTTATTTATTTCAAACAGTTCCGACGGCTATTGTAAATATTTAGGCGAAGCTAATAGACAGTTTGCTCGGTACGACGTAGAAATATATACGTCATCGTAGACATAATTTTAACATGGGTTGCCATGGGAATTCTCACGTTTACGCGCGTTACGTTTGTGTTACGTTGATTTTAGCAAATTGTCTAATAAGGCTGTTTGCTTAAATGTCTGATTAGAATAAGCGTTTAGATTAAAATAAGTGGCGGTTATATGACGACAGTGTTTCGGCTTTCATTGCATGAAATATGACGCTATATTACTGTTCCTATTATGGACATTCCAACTCTTAAAGGACCTTTCATGAGCCACAGCAGTAAAACAGTGACTCTACGTAGAACGTACGACCTTGTTAAAGGAGTCAGCTGAAACCATTTTGATTATTATTTTCCACGTTTTTCAGATTGCTTTGCAAACACAGCACAGAGTTTAAGCTGCTTTTGTTTTAGTGCAAGAGGTTACATACTAGTGAGCTTAGAAAAGTTGGGAGAGAATCAAATGATTCTAGGTGGGTAAAACACATTGTAAACTTGTAAAAAATCTCAGCCGGCAATCAGAAAGCAAATAGTTGTACCTTCCTCCTCTCCTCGGTCGGGGTAAGTCTTTGTCTTTACTCAGGCGCATTTCTATTCCTTTAATCCTCTTGCTCAATCCACACTTGCACTCACTCTGCAGACCCCCCAAATACCAAGAGCTTACAAGAACTGTGCTGTGGCTGCTCGCCTTGTCCTTGGGGCTTGGTGATTAAATGCGACTTAACTTAATTAAGTTCACTTACTCAGGAACTTTCCTCGTCAATACTAACAGCTCAAAAGGTAGGCGTATTTCTGACGACAATTATTTGTGCACAGCATCGCGGGGGCTAATCTTTGTGTAGTTCTCAACATTGCCATTTCAATTCTAAGGACGGACAAACACGTGCATTATTTCGGATTTATTGGGTTCATAAGTAAGCTTCAGAGTTAAATTTCATCATCGTCTCCCACCACAAGCTAAGCCTGTTCTAATCATTTTGAGTTTTTGATGTGAGATGGATGCTTGGCTGCAGGCTGCAGCTGCATTTTGTGAGACTATTTAGGAAACAGCTCAGCATGTAAAATTATGGCATCATGAATCTTGAGAGTTCTCGCATCGCATTAATGAATCTAAATGAGTGGGATGCTGCAGACTCAGCCAGCTGAGTTCGCTGATTTCACTACAGATGGCATCATGGGTGAAAGTTTGGTTCATGAGAGATATGCCATTAACTTTTTCATAATATGCCTGCCATCATTACGTTCATTGTTTAAGGATTCATTGGAAATTTAATAGTTTTAAGCTACTCAACGATGTAATCCGTGAGTATCTTTAAATGCAATGAAGAGTTACGCGGGACCTGAGGACTTGAATGTCTGATGATAAGCAGTTACTGCGCCTGCAGAAAGCCTAAACCTCAAAGCTATCTTAAAAATGATTAAAATACAGTAGTGAATTAATTCTTTGCGATAGTTAGAACAGTTGAAAAACAGCCCCATTCGCCTTAGAAGCCAACTAAGCCACTGGTCTTTTAACTTGATGTCACTAAGCCGTCACAGTGCTTCATTCTTACTTGAACTTTTAAGAGCTCGACAAGGCACATGAAGGGATGTAATTTGACGGGCGAAAGAGCGCGAGTGAAAGTGTAACATTTGAGGATGGCAGCCTCTCAATACATTTCAAATTGTGCTTATTACACTGATTGTTTTGGAGTTTATTGGCAACACAAACAAAATTGCAATTGCATGTGCCATTTGTACTTTGAGATGATCTAGTTGGTGCCTAGCTTTACTTTCGATGAAATCATTTGTTACGGGCGCTGGCAATGGCAACTTGACTCTATGAGTTAAGGCGGCGGCGGCGGTGGATGCAAATATATGCACGC
>JAQIWI010002764.1:0-11532 GCA_034698825.1 Deuterosminthurus bicinctus | reverse complement strand
TCAAAAAGTTTGTAACACGAGAAGGCTGTAATATGTCCGAAAGGATCGAACAGTAATAATAAAGAACATTTGTCATTGTCATTTGTCATTGTCAAATTTATTGTTTGTAATGTTAGTCCAGCTTCCTTTAACGTTAGCATTATTGTTCTGAATTTGCACTGCTGCTCGTTTTGTGTTTCGGTAATCTGATCAATGTACAGAAACGCCGGAAGAAACTAATGGGAAAATGAATTTCAGTGCTGCTGCAGCGAATCGCAAGTGATAAGTGAGCAATATTCCGGATGTACCTACCATGTGTGCTGCTGTCTACAATCCAACTTGAGATTAGATGTCGTAACCAACAGTAGTTTTGTCCATTCATAATGAGTCCATGAATCTTTTACTGATTTGGGCAGTAGATTTTTGGTTCAGAAAGCTTTGCAAAAATGCTTGATTTTTAATTTTTGGTATGTTGCAGCCACCCGAGTTTATTTGAAACAGAAACAAAATAACCCAAGCCATTCATTTAGTATGAATTGGTACTCGAATTCTTCACTTCAGAACACAGCGCCGTTTGCAAAACCGTCGGACCGTTTCATATGCTTTGGTTGGTTACAATCAATTATTTTGTAATAAATCCTACTGACAAAGTTTAACTACGAAACACATACAGATATTAACAAAATTATGCTGGTAATTGGTATGCTTTTATCAAATATTTTAGCATCTACTGTCGTGGTAATGTGTATTTTATTTTTGGAAATTGGGCATTCCAAGCTATTTATCAGTGATTAAAGCATTATTTTTCAAGTAAGGCATACATTTTAAGCACAGAGCTATCAGCAAACTTTACTTATGAATGTGTTATTCTTGCCAAATGAAATGTAATTACCATAATAATGAATAATAATAATATAGATAACAAAAGAGCCGAGTTAGAGTGTAATTAGCAAGCCTAATAATGTAGACGCTTATTCACTTTTATCGCAAGAAAATGAGGTAAAATAATTACATTTCATTTTTCAAGGATTATATTTATTTCTTTAGTAAAGCTTCTTGATAAATTTGTGCCCAAAAGATATGATTTAATTGCAAAGTAATTATTTTTGTCGGTATCAACGCCATATAAATTCAGCCAAATTACACAAAATAGGTTCATACATAATCCCAGAATAATTGATAAAAGAATTAAAGTCTACCAAGAAACAATTAATGGAAATACTTTGTTCTCAGCATTCTGTTTCATATTCTAGCAATCGCTGTTCTTATCTCTCGCTTTAATTGTAGTGGCAATGTCAGCTACGATTCCAGAAATCATTATGAAGGGCCACCATGTATTCAAATTAAGCCTAATTATTCCAGATGGCTAGAAGTTTGTTACATATTATTATAGCATTTGTCTAGACGTGCCGTGTCAATCAGCAAAGTCAGATAATGAGTATTCCTATTGGCTCGTTTAAAGATATGTCGGACAAAACTTCGTAACTATGCGGAGGGTTGCTCACTCGCCCTACTGACATCCTTGCTTAACGTCTATTCCACTGGAGTTTCCATTACTGCTTCCTGGTGCTCACTTTTAATCACTGCACTGGTCAGATCAGACAAATAAGAAGACACAAAAGCAAAGGGTACGTAATCAATAATCAAAAAACGAAAAGTAAATACTACTGAAAACTTTATGGAATTTTGCTTTAATATTTGAAGATTACACCATTTTCGATCCATGACGATTTTAGTTTCTTTTTTCTGTGTGAACCTTAAACCGAATTTGAGTTTTCAAGAACGAAATTTTATATCAACTTCTCAAGTATTTTCCAAAATGCATTACTTTAGTCCAGTTGTACTCTGACATGCTTCAGCCCTAAGCTTTCACTTGGCACCATTTATCACACAGCCTCGGGGCTCTTAATTGGCCCCGATGGTTTGCGTTTGTTTTAGCCACTCTGTATTTTAGACCGTAGTAATAATAGACTTTCGGATTTTGAACCAATTCTATGTGAAAGCTTACAGATTTAGAAAATTACTTCTGGTTTTATTTTTCAAATTCCAGGTGCCCATTCATTTGAAGCCGTAATCCTTTTTTGCCTGCTAAAGCTTTTGTTAAGTCGGCGGAATAAATTCCGCGTTCCTATAATACAAATGCTGAACAAGGACGAAAGGTTCCAGGTTCTTCGAGCAATCCGCTTCTGGTGCCGATTTGGATTGCTGCCTGCCCAAGTCGACCTAGCTGCTTGGAAAATACTTCCTCATGCCAAAAAACAGACAATCTGGGCATGCCATTTAAACTTTTTTCTTTTTACTCTGCATGTGCTTTACAAGTTGGGGAGTTTGGGATACTGGATCAAGGAAGGTATTGAACTCCATGAGGCCGTGTTTCATGCTTTGGCGGCAATTGTTGCACCAGCGTACATACTGTGGTACTACCTCTTGTACATAAAAGATCCTCATTTATTCGGCGTCTACTTGCACCTAACGTTGAATGCAAATGAAGATGGCAACCGACAATCCAACTAACTTTATTATTATATGCTCATAATTATAATTATTGAATTGGATTTTGTTTGGGTAACGAAACAGGTGCGAATACTAAGACTAAAAGGTGCTGGAACTGTCGTCTAAAACAGTCCACTCTTCAGGATTTATTCGCAATTGGCCTGTCTGACATGGTGAAATGTACTTTGGCAGCTATGATGCTCGCACTTATTTTCAATCCTTCAATGAAGTATTTGCTTTATGCTATACTGCCCAAGGAATGCCAAATGTGGGCAACGTTTGGTATCCTACTACTCGAAGAATTCCGTCAGTTGACTGTCATATGTGCTATTGCGGCTCCAGTATGGCCTCTCCAGGTCATTGCCTTTGATTTCGCAACCAACCAACTGCAACTAGTGCTCGAGTCCGTGCAAAGGTAATTCTAAAATCATTTCTGCTGTTTTTTATACTTATTTTTTAAATTTAAATACAGAGCTTGTCCTCAACGCTACGGAAGCATAAACAAATCCCTACGACATGTTCAGCTGTACATTGGCATTGTCAACTTGCAGAACAGTTTCCTGATATTTACCACAAAACTGGTTTGTATAGCAAATTGCATTGGGACAGGCTACGCTGCAATTGCGCATTTTGGTGACTACCCCATATTTGGTGTCATGTACTGCGTTATTTTTTGTAATATGGCTTGCATATACATACTTTGCTATGGCAAAGCCTTCAAAATCCCAGCGTTGTTTGAGAAAGTAACACGGCGTGCGGTTTTGATCACACGTAGGGACAATTCTCAAGCATCACAAATCTTTAGACGACAGATACGTTCGATTCCACGAGTGGGAATCAGAGTGGGTAATTTTCACTTGATGGAGAGAGCGTCCGTATTGATCTTCATCGATTTTGTCGTCAATAACATTGTTGGCATGCTGGTGGCTAATAGGACCAGCTAAGTCGTAGGATCAGCAAACATAAAGTTGGGACTGCTTTTATGGAGGTAGTTTTATTGTTGTCAATAATTTAAAAAAAATAACCTCTTCACTTTGTAATGGCATAGCACATATGCAAAGTAATCGGATCAACAATTACAGGAAATGATGTAAGCGATTTTATCAAGTCATTGTTTTTAAAATATGGTGCAGATAAAGGCAAATGCTTTTTAAACGACGTTATGACAGCCTATTGAGCCAGCAGTTGACTTTTCAGTGAACTTTGAGTTGTTATGGGAAGTTTTATGTGCCGTCCTGCCCACGAAACAAGAATGCTTCATCTTCAGAGCTTTAGTACAGATAAAAATATACAGGGTGGGCCAGAGGAGACTTGACACTTTTAAACTTGAATAACTTTAAGAGTTTTAGAGCTCCAGAAATGTTGGGTACCAATTCTGAAACTAGAGCCTTGGGCTAAGTTTTTGATCAAACAATCATCAAAATCGGCCAACAATTGGCTGAGATATGCGAACTCGTCGAAAAAATGGCCATTTAAGCATGTGTACAGGGTATGGGGGGAAAGGTGTTTTGCGGTACCAGAATTTTCAGAATTCGTCCTTTCTCCACATTTGTACCAGCCATTTCGATGCTTTTTAACGGAGCCTTAAGGTCCTTAAGTTGAGCCTTAAGGTAGTTAAGTTGACTCTTGAGGTCCGTAACTTGACCCTTACGATCCTTAAATTGACCTTGAATGTTCTTAAGTTGACCCTGAAGGTCCAGTTGAGCCTTAAGGTCGTTAAGTCAAGTCTTTAAGTCGATAAGTCGAGCTTCATAGTCGTTAAGTCGAGCCTCATAGTCGTTTAGTCGAGCCTCATAGTCGTTTAGTCGAGCCTCATAGTCGTTAAGTCGAGCCTCGTAGTTGTAAAGTTGAGCCTCAAGGTCGTTAAGTTCAATCTTGAGGTCGTTTTATTTTAGACCCTTGCATTAAGGCACCGGGCCTCTGAATTCAGATTTTAGGGCGCTTCAGGGTACTCACTTCAGGCTTCATAGTTTTAAATTCAGGCTTCAGGGTTTTCTCTTCAGGCTTCAGAGTTTTCACTTCAGGCTTCAGAGTTTCCACTTCAGGCTTCAGAGTTTCCACTTCAGGCTTCAGAGCTCTTCAGGCTTAAGGGTACTAGTGACACTCCCAGTCACGGTTGTCTCCATTGCAAACGTCGACCTAACGCTACACAATTGCTTGTCCCTTTACAGCAGGAAGAGTGTCCTCTTTTACGCATTCAATGTAATTGAGAGGCTTGTGACAAGACCGTTGTTATAGTGAAACGTTTGTTGTGCTACTTAAAACGTTGCTAGAATTTTGATCCTTTCCTATCTATGTCTTATTGTTGGAGTTATAGACAGAATTTTCTTGAATTCTCCCTAAACTTATATTTTAATGGTACACATTTTACTGGCAGGCAATTACCAGTAATATTTACGAGAAAAATCTCGAGTAGGTCAGCAGTTCAAAGCCCTGAAGAGAATTGAGGGACGATTCGCTAGTTTCTTGATATGCAGATTCTGCAGCAAAAGTTTACCGTACAAACTGCAGTTTTTCCTTTCTTTTCAGTGAGCCTACTTTGCTCATGTTGGTAGCATTTATTCCAATAGCAACAACAATCACCTAATACTTAACATGCTAATATTAAACTTCAAATGTAGTTGGCAGTTTCAGTTTGTACACCACATTTGAATCGGTGTCACACTTTTGTCTTTGAAATAAAATAGTAGCACACTTTAAGCCCTTATCATGGTTTATTGTGATTACTTTTTGGTTTAATCCCGAGATTTTCTAGTAAGCTCGACAGCTATCTGCCTAATGAAGGGTTTATTTTATATTTATAGTTGTCGCTATCTTATGCACAATATTGTACGGACATGCGCACAAAATTTCCCTAGTTACGCAGCACAAGTTAGTCGTACTTTTGTACGCCACAAAGAGTAAGTATTTTCCCACTAACTTCATTCTTGCCTTCAGTATGTCTTGATACTCATCGATGGAGTCCATCGTTTACAATGAGTCCTGATTTTCCTGAAGACTTTCAAATTCCTTCAGGATCCGCCGGGGGAATCTCCACACTTGTTACTTCCATTTTGATGTTACTTCGTATGCAGCTGTTGGAACCGCTCACCTTAGTCCCATGGTCTTTATTACACCCGTTGCTAGAATAATTCAACGTTATTTAACTGCCTGAATTGAATTAATAAGTACACATTTATAAAAAAATATCCAAAGCCTGCAACGAACCTTCATGGCGGCGGATAGGCCATTAAACAGCCAAGTATCTTGACTGAAGAGCATGGAGGACAAACCAAAGGCCAGTAAGCACTGAAGCTTGATGCCGTAGAATGAAGAGTGGACGCTCTGATCACACGGAAAAATTTATCCTCAAATGCCAGCTCAATTTTGGCTCTGACGTATTGTTTTCTATTAAATGGAAACTGTGAAAAAGCTTTTTCAGTGCATCAAGCTTGGTTTGAATTCGCACTAAGCAAGTTGAATAATACAGCTATGGCACAGGGGACGGGGAGGCAAGGCAAGGCACGCCCATAAACAATCCCAAGCCAACAATTGACTACTACTAACCGACCCTTTCATTGTTTCTGTTTATGGTGGTAGATTCCTGCTAAATGGGGATTCGAGCTGTTGGCAAATAGACAACAGCTCCAATCCCGCATTGAATTTCTGTACTTATCTGTACAAGCCACACTTGACAATGCTTGGCCACTAGAAAACTAAAGTGCACCCAACGTAAGCAACGGGTCGCCTGCCTGGATAATAAGGAAAGGCTCAAGTTGGTACGACCAACTTTTTGTAGTGGAATCTGCATATGAAGAAAATGCATTTTTCATGACTTGGCAATGAACGTAAAAACTTGGAGAGCCAGCAATCTCATTTTCCTGTGTCAAAGTACAAGTTGTCTTACTTACACAGTCACAGACAGTGTCAGAATCGGGATGCTTTTTAGAACTTAACGTTTTTTTCACTTTTGGCAATTGGCAAGAGAAGAAACAACACACGCCTCCAGAAGAATCATTGAGAATGAAAAGCTGTTGTGCCATCGCTACACACTGGAGATGTTGCCGGAAAAATTTCCGCAAAACAGCAGCCCGTCCCTCTCCTTTGTTTTAACAGCCAAACCTTGCAATGAAATAATAAAATCACATGGACAATGGCAAACAGTCTGTGATTAATTATTGATTAGTCCTATTATTATTCCACTCGGTTTTCTTGGTATCATTCATTTAATTGCTTTACTCAACTTTCGGGAAAGCAAGGGACAATTAGTAACCGTCACACCGCGAGTCAAGTCTCGTATTGCTTCCCGGCGGGAGCTCGAGCTCATTCCTGCATCGCGGGCTCTGCGTTAGGCCGACGTTTTGCACTGAAGAGAGCGGTTAGGCAAAAGGGTTGAAGTACTTGACACACTTTGTTCCGGCCATTCTGGACAAGTGAGTCGCTGCTAATAATAATTGTGGAACATTTAAAGTGAATCCTCACTAGAAGAATTGTGGTATTGTCTCCGTTAGATCTACATATTCCTGGCTACAGTCAATGCTAATTTTAATTGAAACCGCTGAAGCAGTACAAGAAATGTAACTGTTGAGATAAGTACAGTTGCGGAATGCATCATTTAAATGAGCTAAAAAAATGCAGTTGTCGCGTCGCACAGGGCAGACAGGGCACGACCTGCACTCTGCACCCTGCACATGAACGATTGCACGCCAACAATCGACTTTCTTTGTTGTACCATACAAGTGCCAGTGGGCCAGCGTAGGGCTGAGTAAGAACTCGAGGATTTTTGGTTGCTTTTGAGAGGATGAGGAACGAGTAAGAAAGATGAGCAGTGAGCAGTCAATAGGACTTGAATTGCCCATAGGATTTCCCTTGATAAAGTCGCCCTTTAGCCGCCAACACACCCTTACACTGATCTTGAGTCACAAATATGTATAAACATGGCGCAACATTGTTCCTGTATCCTTGTTGGAACAGTTTGTGTGAACAGGATGGTAATAAATAATAACATAGATAACAAAAGAGCCGAGTTAGAGTGTAATTAGTAAGCCTAATAATGTAGACGCTTTTTCACTTTTATCGCAAGAAAATGAGGTAAAATAATTACATTTCATTTTTCAAGGATAATATTTATTTCTTTAGTAAAGCATCTTGATAAATTTGTGCCCAAAAGATATGATTTAATTGCAAAGTAATTATTTTTGTCGGTATCAACGCCATAAAGCTTTGGCCAAATTACACAAAATAGGTTCATACATAATGCCAGAATAATTGATAAAAGAATGAAAGCCTACCAAGAAACAATTAATGGAAATACTTTGTTCTCAACCTTCTGTTTCATATTCTAGTAATTGCTGATCTTATTTCACGCTTTAATTGTAGTGGGCAATTTCAGCTACGCTACGAGTCCAGAAATCATTATAAAGGGCCACCGTGTATTCAAATTAAGCCTAATTAATCCAGATAGCTAGAAGCTTATTACATATTATTATAGCATTTATCTAGACGTGCCGTGCCAATTAGCCACGTCAGATAAGAGTATTCCTCTTGGCTCGTTTAAAGATATGTTGGACAAAGCTTCGTAACTATGCGGAGGGCTGCTCACTCGCCCTACTGACAACACTTAAGGTCTATTCCGCTGGAGTTTTTATTACAGTATTGCTTTCTGGTGCTCCCTTTCAATCCCTGGTCAGGTCAGACAAATAAGTAAATAAATAAATAAATGTCATGCTCGAAGATACACAACATGAGGGGAAGCTCCGACAGGTCTTAATTGTATTTTCAGTTGTAAAAACTGCAGCTAGAGAATTAACGATGAAGCCAATATCACAAGCAAAGGGTCATTATTATTAACAGCCAAAGTCCAAAAATCTCACGCTTTAAAATGTACTGTAACTGTGTAGAAAAACTTTGGGACATAACGCTTAAAGTAGCGGTTTTGAATTTCCGTTTCTCCTCTGCCATCAAGTGCGTCCCATTCAACATAATTTCAACCTCAAACTTGGAAGTTGCACCGTTCCACCAGCTGTGGGAATGGTTGGCATGGTATACGGTAACAGCTGTGACATTCTTGCATGGAATTTACCAAGTCTTTGCCTTCGCTGCTAATATTTGGACAGAAGGTTTCTCCCAGGATTCAGCTGTTCATTTCTTTTTCATGACACTCGCTCTATTTTCAATGTTGTTCTACTGGACTGCATTTTGGAAGTCACATGAGACTGCGGAGCATATCAACGCCATCACAATACTGATGAAACAAAGTAACTTATCACATTTTAGATGCTTTAGGAGCCTTGGAGATTTACGTTTGGGTATCTTTCAGACACTTGGACCAAGAGGACATGGCATTCTCTATCATTCTCTGTCCTTACTGTAAACTACTTCAGTGTGGGGGTTGGACTTTTCTGGCCTTCAGTGCTTCTGGTTCTATTCCTGCAGAATCCTGAAGGACATACGTTTACCTACTGGCTCCTTCCAGCTGCATGGAAAACGACTGGCACATTTCTGGCGGTGTTTTGTGTGCAGGGTATCGTTTACTTCTGGGGCTTCAACATCCTAACGGCTGCATACTGCTGGTGGTGTGCCAACGTATTTCAAAACCTCATCTGGCTGGAGGAACAACTGAGGTAGTTTGTCAACTTGCAATACTTGTAGCTTTATACGAGAAGGTGCGCTGATGAATTAATTGTATGTACAAATGTGCAGAATCGTAGAGAACTTGATTCGGAAGAAGCAGACTCGAGGTGTGGAAGCCGTGGTAAAAAGTGCGACAGAGTATCGAAAGCTGCAGCTACTAAATCGCCTTCATAATGAACTAAATGCTAGCTTCTCTGCTGGCTTCGTGGCCATCACCTGCGTAGTTACAGTTATGTTGTTATACGGAACCCTGCAGGGGCTTGAAATCCTGCATCCAGTTCTTTACAGTTTGTTCCCTGCGAGCGTCATCTTCGCAATGACAATCCAGATTGGATTCTTTTCCCACAATGGTTTGTGGGCAAGAAAATCTTGCGAGCTCAAGGGCCTACTCAAAACTGCCGTGCTGCTCCAATGTGAGTCAAAATTTGAGCAAAAGGCTGTCATGATGCAGGTTGACAAGCTGATGCCCATCAAGATGAAAGCGGGCTCGTTTGGTTACTTTTCCATCCATGTGTGTGATGCATCCGTGGATCAAACTTTCAACAATCTTCTGCTCTTGCTTAGCCTCTGACTTATTATGTTATGTTCCACTGTTGTCCTGGATAAATTCGGAGTGACGGGTACTGAGAGTTAAACGTCAATATTATTTTTAATTATTAAAGTGTATTTCGGTAGAATTACATCACATTGCATTGTACCTTTTCGCACTTGGCACCTACTGGGCTCCATATAGGAACTATATAAACAGTTTATGACTTGATTTTTATGTAAATAAAGCACTTGTGACGCCATAGGTAGCACTCGAATGAGTTCATCCAAGTTGCTTGATAGTACTACAATCGTCCCGATTGTTCAGAAGTCTAACAAGTCTTTCGATGATTTAATCGCAGATCAAACCGTAAAACTCTGTACATATAACTCCTCGAAGATTCAATGAGTGGTTGCCGTGGATTGTAAAAATGGTGCCTCATGGTGAGATGGTCACTCAAAATTCTAAGCGCATGGAAGCCACAGCCGTATGCCATTGGAAGGACCTGCCTCGTTAGGTTATATAATAAAACGACCCAAACTTCTCAAGGTGTTAATGAGTTTTTAAGTTAATTAGTGGGTGGGTGTACGGGTTTTCATGTGTGGTAATATATCGCAATTGTAATTTTTTGGCGGTATTTCGTTTGATTGCCCCAAGATTTAAAATTTCGTCTTAATAAGCCCTAAGGTTGTGTCTCACGTTGCCCCACACTTTAAAATTTCGTCTCAATTTGCCCCAAGATTTGAAATTTCGTCTCAATTTGCCCCAAGATTGTGTCCTCTGTCGCCCCAAAATTGTACATGTGTAATATGGGTATTATTGATAGATTTAAAATATCTCAATATGCCTTAAGATTGTTTCACGTTGCCCCTAAATTTCAAATTCTGTAATGTGGTTATCATTGATCGATTTAAAATTTGGTCTCAATACGCCCCAAGATGAGTCTACCATTGCCACAAATCTATAGATTTAGAAATAGAGATATCTTTGTTGATGTAACACTAATCGTTTGTGTTTTAACTTTTTGGTCTCTGGAATTACTTTAGTTGGAGTACACGCTGGCAGTATGCGTATGATTGTCGTTTTAAAGTGGTGTATCGCACTGCACTGAAATGTGTCTCACGTTTTCATAAAGTTTATTTTTTCGGAATATGTATAGTGTTGTGAATGAGATTGATTTGTTTCGGTAAAGTTATGAGTAAAATAATGACGAAGAATTATTCCGTGATGACGTAGGTTTATTCAGTTTGTATCAAGTATAACTGGCTCACACGGAGTTTTAAATATATCTATATATATATTTTCGGAAAGGCCGTTAAATTTATTTATTCGAACATCTTAATGCTATTAGTTTATTACAATTTCGTCAATTACATTTCGTGGGGGGGGGCGTCTTCAAATGGACCAAGGGAATTGAAAGGCGGTCTCGGAGTTGATATATTGGAACTGATTTTCAACAGACATACAAAGTGATTGATGTCATCTAAATCATCCACTAAACTATAAACTAACCTGCTTTGTCTCTATTTTCCTCTACAAAACACCATGACAGCGAACTATAATCGTACACGAATTTTGCTTGCAGATTGGGCATCAATTGTAGGGCGTACCAAACTGAAACCATTGAAATGAACGGAGGATCTTCGGGTAGTTCTTCCAATCCATGATTAAGTATCACACATACAACCAACTCCTTCAGATCTGGAATGAGGAGAAAGTATCATTTTACACATGTCCATGGATAAATAAAAAGCAGTTTCCATACATGGAGCTTACTTTTAAGCTGTAGAATACTTGGACTATCCCGTAAGATTTCATTGAACGGAGAGTCCATGAGATTGTACTGACGAGAAATGCTTGTGACATGTTTGTGAGCTATTCAATGGGCAACCATATGCAAGTGTAGAGGGTACCTAGGG